>BMAO01007572.1:0-63139 GCA_019973975.1 Trichonephila clavata | reverse complement strand
GACTAACGAATCTCCGTATATATATAAACCGACACTCGTACTTTAGCTTAAAAAAGGTTCAAAATGATCAGATTATACATGGAAATTTAGAGTAATTAATTTCATGGTTTGATAAATTTTTATATGCAATTTTTATTTTTTCCCATTATGCAAACCCTTACATAATGGGAACATGCACGGTTAAAAAAAGTAATTAATTTACAATTTGAATGTAAGCAAGAATTAATGTTATTCACACTCTACTAATGTTGATCAATTCTCTTGAACACCCATTTACGATTCGAAACATTCCAGAAGGAAAGGCTGCACTTAAATAAAGAAAACCGTCACACCGCCAACATATTTAACAAATTACCCCCACATTCCAACACGCGATTGCACACACTTTCCATCAGTTCACTGTCACATTTGCATCAATTAATTACATAATGCGGCCGTTGCTTTATCTCCGGGAGTCACTTATTCGCGATGTAACACTGCATTATTCATAATTATTGCCAAGTCTCCACAGGGCCGTCATGTGCGCCGGTAACAAGGCCGCATCGGTGCGATATGTGATTAAATTCATATGAACCTGCAAAGGAAAGGGGCCTCGGTGGTTTGAATATTCCGCCGGCTCTGGTAGCATCTGTGACATTTGCATTAGGCATGACTACGATCTTAATGGTAGTTGGAAAGAGTCAAATATCCTACTAGGAAATTGCCGTAACCAGTCATTTGGATCAATAAGTAATCGCGAGGATAGAGACTTGCTTTGGCGACCGCTTATTATTAATTTCGTTTTGCTTGTAGCGCGAGTGATCTATCGCGGCTTCTGTTCGCATGTGTCTGGTGGTTTAATCTAATATGGAAATGTGGCACGGATCTGGTTGAGGTTGAACGCTAGTTTCCTTCTGGGAAGTGGTGAAACGAGACATTTCGCAATAAAATCGTTTAATTTCTCAAAAATATCTTTCAACGCGTATTTTGAGGATATTGTTCTTTTTTGCAGTGCTTTATTACGTATATGATGGTAGGATGATGGGTTGAAATAAAGCATTTGATATACGCCAAATTTGCGGATTTTTTTTAGTTTTAAAACGACTTAATGCTGGCAACTTCCCCCCTTTGGTAACCTTGTGATATAGTCGTTTATAACCCTAAAATAGTTTGGTGACTGTTTTAAAAGTCTCCATGCAACCTCTTATACAGTAGAACCTGATTTTGTGCATTCTTTTTTTGTGCAATTCGTTTTGTGCGATCTTTTTTTATGCGGTATATGAATTTCAACGACTTTGGCGCGCGTCTTTGATATTTCCTATTAATGCACTTCAACTTCAAGGCGCTCTGTTCATTTTAAACAATCTCTCGACATGCACGTTCAATTGTTTTCTCTCAACGCTCTAGCAGCACGTGCTTGATTGCAGACGAAACTTTCAATGACAGTTACATTATTAATAATTTGATAGATTATGAAGACGGACAAGGGGAACCGAATTCTTTGAGAGCGGATAAAATACATGCAGGGATCCAGCTTTCCTACAAATTGGGAAAGCAATTTTTTAAATTATACCAATTCTGAAAGGAATTTGAAACTCCAAAACGAGCTTCAATCATGCATATCTGGTTATCGTGACATTTACGAGAAACGGACAAACCAACCTGCTCGCAAAAAATTATCTCTTACTTTATGGTGGCAAAAATAAATCAATTGAAATTGTATCTTCAAGTGAGACAAAAACGATTTTGAACTAATACATCACAAGAAGTTGCGCACTTTAGATTACGATGAGTGGTAGTGAATTACATGCGTGCATTTTGAAAATTTCTCGAGGTATACAATGTGTAATTAAATGTTTTAAAAAATTTTCCATGTGTAATTTAATTATTTATTTTGTTTGGAAGTACTTCTCATAAGTTTTGCAACTAATGAACGTATTTTTTCTACGTGTGCGACTTTTTTATATGGTTCCTCATTACCGCAAATAAAAAAATTTTCTGTCATATGTCGACTAATTTTTTTATTATATGTAAGTATTTATAAAATTCTCGCGAAGTTTTTTTTGTGAGTTTTTGTAAGTTCCCTATCTACCGCCTCAAAACAGGTTTCACATTGATCAATCTTTACTAGTTAATGACATATTTGTATTTCTAAGGCTCATGTTAATGCAGTGCTCCTCAAACTTTCTATATTTGCGACCCAATTTTCAGTCTTTATTATTTATTTATTCCCTTCCATAATTTTATGACATGCCCATAGGGTCACTGGTAATTATTAAACTTGTTCTTAACTTAGTACTATTAAATTAATTATGAAACACATTGTGCAATACTGATACATTTATAAATGTATTATATCAGGGCAAATGTGTATTTCATTTTTTTATTATGACAGGATGTATTTTGTTTTGCTTCTCTACAGTAAATTAAAATTTTCTTAAATAATCTTTTGTTTTCGACTTTTTTATACACTCCTGCCCTCCTTGTAGGAGTATCATGCCCCTTAGGGGATTCACCCCACAGTTTGAGAAACACTGTGTTAACGTTTTAAAAATATACTATCATCTAAGATCTAAGTAATAGATATTTATCAATTGTGACTGTATGCCACAGTCAATTGAGAAAGATGGTAAAAATAAAATAATTTTGAATAAATAAAGTTTTTTTCTCCATTTGAGTTTTATTATATTATTGCTTCTGTATGCATGAAAATTTAATCGCTCAATTTGTAATCCCTAATGATATTATTTATTACTCATTGCTATAAATAAAGACAGCAAACAATATACTTAGAACTAAATCTCTCTTCCCTGGAACTTGAATTTATTTTAAATACATATCCATTTTATCTAACGCTATAAACATAGAAATATGGCAGATAGTCAGTGGGTGGATATGAATGGGATTTATTAATGGTTCTAGTTTTTTCTTTCTTCAAGCGGAATGAGTTATTCCGAAAGATTTCCTTGAATATTTGTAATTTCTCGTTTGAAAGAGGACAACGAACCACATCTCGTCAAGTGCATTAATATAGTAATGTATGTAATGCTGCGGCACACATAAAAAAGGAGGGGGTACTCAGGGTCCGGTCCCCTCTCCCCACCGACGCCATTGATTTCTTTCAATTGATTACAATTTTATGTACATAGTAATATGCAGATTCTATGCGCAGTCGTACCCCGGTTTAACGAATTCATCTACACCGAACATTTTGCTCGTTAATTCGGGAATTCAGTATATCGGGGTTCTAACGAAATACGAATTTTTTGCACCTATCTTTTGGAAATTATATAAGAAACTACACAAAAAAATATATGTAGCTAGAAATTACACCCTTTTTATTCAACAGCTAAAAATACTATTTGTGAATTATTGTACACCATTTAATTGGACATTTTAAAATGCTGCGACTAATAGCTGTTTCATATATTTTTTTGTGCGTAATTGCTGACTCGAGTGAGTTCTTTTCGGACTTTATGCTGAGAATAAAATACTGTGTAAGATATGTTTAGGTAGTTTCCAAAAATATAAAACATTAAAAAATGTAACAGTTTTGATAGGAGTTGACTCTGACAAATCAACAATTTCCTCAACTTCAGCGGAACAGATTGGCAGTCCGTCATAAAACGTATGAAAATAGTTAAAAAATTAAAATTTTCCCTGCGTAGTGGATTCGGATGAGATATGAAATTTCCTGTCCTACTTAAGACTCACACGATAGGTTACACTCATGACTCATTTGTACCTGTAGAGTTTTATAATGGTCTTCACCCTTTCTCGCTGAATTTGCAGCTTCAAGAAAAGCACTTTTCTGTCCCGGACAAGAAAGATGTCGTTTAGAAAAAAATATCCAATTTTTTCTAATACAAACTAATAAAAGTTTCCAGTTGCTGAAATAGTTCGTTATGTCGGTGTTTCTTTGTCGTTAAATAGGAGGGTTTGCCTCCATTTTAATCGGGGAAAGAGAAAAATTCGTTAAATCCCGAAACTAGTTAAACAGGGGTCCGACTGTATATAGTATTTCTGCTATGAGTAATTCAATTGTTTGTTATTAATAATTTATTTTATTAATTAATGCTAATTATTTATTCAATAATTTATTTTTTTAGTGTTTTTCGTTCCCGACAGTCGCTTGAATCAAAATATATGTTTGGAGGCGTATTGGGACATGATCAGTGGTGTAACTGAGAATATTAGGGCCCCCATGCAAAGTCAGGTTTTGGGCTCCATGTAGGATATTACAAAGCGTACGTACTTGGTGTTAGTCGGGTTTTGGGCCTCCCCTTCCGCGATACGGGGATGTACGTTACATCACTGGGTATGATACGAGAATGGGGGACTTTTGACCCTCGACCCCCTCTTGAAAAATCCCAGTGTGCTCCACGGATGTAAGGTATAGCATAATATAATGCAATACGTAACTATGGTACAAATAAGGTGATGTATGGAAAAATGTCTTCATTAAGTCCTGAGACTTTTTTTGTCACATTAATTGCTTTATTACCGCGTAATACGTAATAGCTGTGTCAGTAAAAATACACGAAACTTGTTCAAATAGAAATTTAGAATAAATAAAAGCAATTAAATTGTTTGTTAACCATTGAACTTTCCCCCATTCCTGAAATTTCTTTCCGACCAATTTATAAGTTTTTTTAAGTTCAAAAAAAATTCTCAAAGACTATTTCTTTTTTCCTCTCTCCCATTTATTTTTAGTCTATCTTTATCTTCATACATATTTATATGAAACATTGCGAAAGTTTTTTTTAAAAAACACTAACATTTTTTATAATATTCAAAATACGAAGTTAGCAAATCGGATAGGGGGAGGGTTATCGTTGAAATTAATATATTACAAGCATAAAGATTACAACATGCATTAATATCGAAATATAATCTATTATTACTAATTTACATGCAGTTTGTAGTTATATAATAATGAGAATATTAATATCCCTATTTAATATTGTACTGTTGAGCGTTGGACGTTAAATATTAAACTAAAGGTGGTAAATTCGGGATTGAGTTCAATGAAGTCTTCCTTAGTGCAAAAATTTGTAACATACGCAATCTGCTCTCGGCCCCGGCTAGAAGTGTGGGAGGAAGGGAAGGATAACTCTCCACAATACTTTTCAACTATTTATTCAGTTCACAAATTATCAACAGACACAATTCTAGTATTCAAACAAGATGAGATGTTCCAATTTAGAGCAATAGGAGATTTAACTACGAGAGATGCAAATTATGAGAAGACTTCTATTATATATATATATATATATATATATATAAATTGATCCTCCTTCTATGCTATGATATCAATCCCCTACTCTAATATTTGAGTTACAATTAAGCTATGGTGACCAATCGTCCCTTAAATATCTTCAACTATTTAATGCCCGAAACGCGTTATCAATATATACTAATAGCTAATCGGTAGCTATCTTTCCTTGTCAGTTCCTCAATCTCCATGTAACTCCGACTATCCATCTATCAAACTAGAAAACCTATTTTTTTATAACTGACCTAATCTGCATATCACGGTTTCTTCTTCCAAAAGGGGTGGTTGTGACTGATTATCCAAGGATTTCCCAAGAGTATTAGTTGAAGGACGCGTATAGATCCGTAACAAATTATTTAATAGCTTAAGGCTACAGTGTACAGTAAAATTTTTTTTTAAAATTTGTTACACACATGCTTCAAATTTTGACTGCCAGTATTTAAGTTATAACTAAAACCACATATAAAAAATTTGGTGAGAAAAAAATGAGTAGTTTTTAAGAAATTTAAAATTTTTTAAAAAAATTTAACAATAATTTCAAAATTTCAAAACGTTCCATGCGTTTTGATTTTTTAAAAAATTTCATATTTTTAACTGATTTAACTTCTTTAAGCAATTCTTTAGAAATTTATGCATGTAAAGTAATGTTTTATATGATAATTTACAAAGTATGGGTAAACGCAAATTTTTATATGAAATTTTCAAGAATTTTAATGACTTTATACATAAAAAACTTTAATTTCTTCTTTCACCCTATCACTATTGCCACAATGCATCCAAGAAGTTATAATTACATATTAGAAGAATACTTTTGGAAAGTTTTGTTATAATTGGACAAAAATTGCAACGCATGGAACATTTTGAATTTTGGTTTCGAGGCAAATTTTTGATTTTGAGAAAAACAGCTTTTTTTTATTTTAAAGGAAAATAACTTAGCTTTTTATAAAAAAATGAAGATATAAATATAAATTTGAAATATAAAAACACTAATATCATAACAAATGTAATATAAGTGCAGAATATATACATATAAGTGCAATATTTATTGTAACAGTCACATCGACATGTGGTACAGACAGTGATAAAAATTGAAAAGTAAGCTGGAACTTTCTAATAATATCAGAAGTAAATTAGCAGAATGTATTCCATTATTATTTTATCTCAACCGGATAATATATTATATATTTCATAAATCACAATAAGTAAAAATAAAGTATTTCAATAGGATTAAATTACAAAAATTCAAAACAGTTTCGAGGCAAATTTTTGTTTTTGAGAGAAACAACTATTTTGATTTTATAAGAAAATAACTGATTTTTTAAAAAAAAATTAAAGATATATAAGTATAAATTTGAAAAACACTAATATCATATAAACATAAGATAGGTGCAGATTATATACATAAAAGATTCTGCAATATTTATTGAAACAGTCACATTAGTATGCGTGGTATATATAGTGATAAAAATTGAAAAATAAGCTAGAACTTTCTAATAATATCTATAAAGTAAATTAGTAGAATGTATTTCATCAACCAGATAATAAATTATATATTTCGTTAATCACAATTAGTAAAAATAAAGTATTTCAATACAATTAAATTATAAAAATGCAAAACAGTAATAAATTCAATTACACATAAAAAGAAAACTGTCGCTAAATCTGAAAAAAATTAAAAAGCACCGGCATTATAGGCTACATCTTTATTAGTAGTATTTCTTTTCCTTTTCTCTCTTTTCACAGAAATGTTTTGAGAAATGCGTCGTTTATCCTGTCTTTCAGCAATAGTCAAAGAAAAACTATCATTAAGGTTTGAGTCCTCTTTTGATTCAAGTGATTTCACGTAGCCCAAATTGTGCTTTTCGACGGCATCCGTAACTGCTATTTCTAGCCTCCTTTTGGACACGAATACCTCTTTTGGGCATTTTCGCCAAATGCAGCTATGCAGACTTTCATTACAATTCTGCATCTTGCCTCCTACGCATCTTTCAAGAATGGTGTCTGAAGCTAAACGTTGGTAAACAGGCATAATTTTTTCAACTACTTGTTGTGACAAGCAAGTTATCATGGAACTATGTGACCCTGGGGCTATTGCTCTTTTATAAAAACACCATGATGATTCCCCTTCAGGACACTTACCATGCGTAGGCTTTTCGTCAGTTGACGAGCAATGCATCAGGCTGGCATATATAGCAGTTTTCATTTTTTGGGTATTAGGAACATTATCTTTTATAGCTTTTCTGTAGTAATTTTGCAACTTTGTTATATTTTTATCCGTAAGGCTTCCCTGCTTACGCCCACCAAGAGTCACCTTCTTCACCTTCCACTCTTTTACTTTGTTGCGTAACGTTGTACCTAGCCTCTTCGCAACATGATTCAAGCACTCTTCCTTTTCAATTTTTACCTCAGAACCATATACTTCATTTTCTGACAAAAATTGAAAAGTTTTCGAGTCACCATCACTCAGCATGGAAACGAATCTCATTTGGCAATCACTTATTGACCGTCTCCACATAATTAGTGCAGCATGCATCTCCATGGCTCCAGACGTTCCATCGAAATTTTTGTCACACTCATCCATATGTCCTTTTTGCCAAATGTGAAATTCCGCACTATCGGCTCCCATATCTCGACCAGTAATTATGCAATTATGACAGTATTTCGACAATACTTCAAAGTCAAGAACAAGTCCACTAAGGACATCGATGATTATTCCTAATCCTAGGTTAGATGTATGTCCTCGCTTTTGCCATGTACCGTCATATGACACACTCACGTCAATGATTTCCTGATATTTTAGAGAAGAATCAACTTTTATGTGAGCTTCTCTAGCTGCTTGACGTGACATTTCGAGCATTTTTTTCTTCAGTTCTTTGTTTTTAACCGATAAGTTGTGCATGCATTTGGCAAATGTTTTTCTGTCCATTGTTGGCATGTTGAGCACAGATGAAAAAGTTTCCAAAGCAGCATGCCCTCTGCCTATGGATAGGAAGGCACTCACCAGCTTGCTGTTAATATCATGTGAATTTTTAGACTCCCCTTGGAAACTTGAATACACACTTCCATAGCTTTCATGGCATGATTCACATAAAAGTTCAATTTTTGTAGAATATCCCATGGATTGGTGTTGTTTTATAACAAGGGCACAGTTTGTACAATATTTGCAAGGAACTTTTTGCAATAGTTCAGAAAACACAGCCTTGTGGGTGAAAATATAACTTGCCTCAAGTTGGGAAGATGTACTTGGGTCAGATAATGGATCCCTCTGTAATATAAAACTGTTTTTTCATCAACAGTTTCAGGAGATTTCTGCCATCGCTTCTTGCTGTTTTCAGACAACAACTTCCTCCTTTTGGTAGGACGACCTTTTGGTTTTCTATATCTCGATGATATAAGATCCATACTAATAATTTTAAACAATAAATGCGATTTAAAAAGAGCTTTAGTTCTGAAAAGAACTTTTTGTTTTGGTAAAATCAATATAAGGTTTGAGTAAAGTTGAAAGAAAAATGCAAACCGAAGTTTGAACAAATTGTAAACAAATAATGTCAATTTAGGTCTCAGATACAGTTAAAGCAAAGTGTTGCCAACCTGAACTTGATAAATTAACATTTAAAAATAAAAATTAGTGAGGCTTTGTCTACAGTAAATAAAATTTTTCCTGTCAAAGTGCATGACAGCTACAATAGCATGACATTAGAAAATGTAAACAAAGGGGCGTGGTCATGGATGACTAATTCGAAACTATACCCTATAACTCAGTAAAAAATGCATAAAACCCAAAAATTTTTTTTGCGTTTGATAGAGAGGCTAATAAGATATTATAATCAGCAAAAAAAATTTTTTCGATATTTTGGACAATTTTTCACATTTTAACTGTCCACTGTGTAGCCTTAATACAAAGATAATACATACTCGGGGACGTCTTAAAGCATAGACTAAATGGTTACAGGCCCATGGCCTCCGCCGCCTCAATGGGGGCACATCTTGCTCTCGACTCAACCTTAATAAGATCGTGTTTCGAATAATTTCAACGGTCAAATGTTATTTCTAGTGTATTCTTCAAAAGATTGGGAATTTTGGTCGATATGTCAATTGGCTACATGTGATGACCGTCGACCATTTCTAGGCCTACCACCATCCACCATTATTTCTCATTCAGTCAAAGGGAGACAATCAGTCCAGTCGGTTTGCACGATTCTAAGTCATACACATCAATTTTTTCGGGTTACTTTTGTACGAGTATTTGACAACGTATGCGACCTATTGTCTACTTTTATGAGTCATAAGGGAAGCCTATATTTGTGTAGGGGCCCAGGCACCACTTTTGCGTAGGAGCCCAGGCATACTTTTGTTTAGAGGCTTAAGACATCTCTGTACACATGAACAAAAATATTGGGCAAAGAGAATGAATGTTTCTACCTAGCGACCATATTTTTTTTCACCAGGACTCTGCCGAAGATAAGTGGCCGCTAGAAGGCACTTCGGCTGCTTTGGATAGTCATTTACAGTTACAACAAGGACGGTTATAAATATAGTGTTATAAATTTATATACGATTTGTATTTACTTGTTTGCAGAACAACAAAATAGCGTCACCTGATGCTCTCTTTGAATGCGTTTCATATTTTAGTATTTTGTTTATTTTTTTTCGTTGATTTTGCAGTGACATGTTGAAGCTTACTCCAATTTCAATCAAATAAATGCTTTTTCTTTTATTTCACGTAGTTGAAATTTTTGTTTATATCTGTAATAATTTTTTTCATCGCAAGGATTATGATTTGTGTGGACTTCATTTCTACAAACCCCCATAATGTTTGAGCATTTCAACATGTAAAACCGGAAATACGTTTAGATTTTTCCAAAAAAATGAAGTGTCATTTTTATACTAAAGCATTTTTATTCACAAAACCATTTCATTATACCATATTTAATAATAAACTTGTTTCGATTTTCAGTATCAATTTTTCTCTTTATGTTTACAGTCATTATATAATATATTTTATTATAAATATTTCCTTTTTGAAACAAATTTGTACATTCTATTAGTTTTCTTCCATTCATTTCCTTCGAAATATTCGATTTACATGTCTTTAATACATACCTCGTGGAAAAAAAGATCCATCGAATCGCTTTTATCTTTTTTTTTTTCTTCTAGAGCTTTTCTTTTACAAATGCCATTAGGAATTACCTTCAGTAGTGAAATGATTCCCTGGATATTTTTATATCATTTACATGTCTCACCACGCTAAAAAATTATTACAATAAGAATTTTTTTTTTGTGAATTAGAAATGAATCATTGGGAAGAAGATAATTTATTCAGCAGATCAACCAGAGCAGTGCAAAAGTGTAACACTACATCACAAAGAAAAAAAATCGTTGGAAGATAGAAACGTACCGTCAGAACTTGGAATATTTTTTCTTCTTTTTTCTTCTTATGCACCTTAGAAGGTTTACTTAACTATGAACAAAGTGATTCAACATCAAATGCGAGCCTTTGTTGCCACGAAGAAGGGAGGAGGAAAAAAGAGTATCCTCGTATAAAAAGATAAGAAACTCCCGATGGCATATTTTAAATCATTCTCTACAAAAGCTAGCCGTAATTATATTACTTTTAAGAACGCTGCTGTAAAAGGTATACCGCTTTTATATTCCTTAGCTACCTTCGGCGAAAAGTGTGTTTTAGATACTTTTGCGTTCTAAGGCCAGAACCAGACATGGCGCTTAAGAAACTAATGAGTTTATGAATTCCGTAAAATTCGATGTAACAGTAAAAGGTTACGAGTTGAAAGAATTTTTAATTTTTTTTCTTCTTTTTTTTTGTTCTTTCCCAAGTTTAGTCGCTAACTATAGAGCTTTTGATATGAAATGCAAATTAGGACTTAATTTTGCTTTTAGCTAAAAAGGATTTTCGTTCTTATTTTTTAAAAAATTTTCTCTGCGAAAGGACATGGTCGTACGAACTGAAAAATAGAAACACTTTTAGGTTTATCATTTTGTTTTAAATTCTGTATAATGTTGGAATATTCATTAAATCGCCATAAGTGGTGCTTAATTCTGTTAATTGGCTCGCAAAACGCTTTCCATCCGTAAACGTTAATTGTGTTAAACATTTAACACGAGTTGTTTAACACCAAATTCTCTCAAATATAACGAAAACTCATCTGAAAGTGAATTATACAGTAAAAGATTAATACGCTGGCAACATAAAAAGATCAATATCAAATTAAGCAATATTTTTTTTTGTTATCCATGTAATGTATAATTGAGGGATAATGAATGTGTATTGATTTAATTATTAATTAATTAAAAAATTGAATTTATTAATCATGTAAATTGAAGTATTTCTATTTTTTATACTTTTATTTGTTTGTTTGAAAAATTGTGAAATTTAAATGTGTATAAAATGCTATCATTGTTTCATATCAAATGGGCTGAGTTCAAGACGGTCACGTGATAAATGTAATCACATGTTCTCCATTTAATTCAAAACTGCCATTAGTCTTGTACTTGTTGCTCTACTCTCAAAATTTAGAAAAAATTTTAAATTTCGGGATATTGTATAGATGTTTAAATATTATAATGCTTCACAAAAGGATTTTCGAAAAAAAAATCTTTTATTATGCGTATACGTATATATCAAGAGTAATCAATTCGCCTATGTGTGCTATTATGGATGACAAATCATTTTCATATTTAATTTATATACAATAAATATGAAACTCATTTATATTGTATACAAGTAAAATAAGTTTCTTCATACGGCACAGTTAGTAACAGCAAAATGCTTGAACTGATTAGCTTAAAACATGTGATTACATTCATCATGTGACTATGACGTCAAATGATGAATTTATCCAATTATTGTGAATCAACTATAATTTTCCATGATTAATCATAAGTAGAATCTGGGCTCGAACTTACAGTTTAACTTGAACATTGCTTTTTCACGAAGTATGCAATTGTAATAATTTAATTCACATTACGAATATCATTTATTTTATGCAAAATGACTTGCATGATTTTTATAAATATAACCAACTTTGAAAAAGACGTGAAGAGCGTTTTGCATATAATTTTAGGAAGGACCATTTTAATTGTACATATTATGATTTAAGTAATAAAATCAAAAGTCTGTATTATCAATTGGCGTATTTATAGACTCTTAAAAGAATGTTTTGTCGTGAATTAGAAGTTTCTTTAAGAAACTGCGAGAAAAATTCAACGATATAGTAAACAACTTTAGATTAAATTTTCCTAACTAGGCACCAAATTTTAAAAACCTTTTAAAGTTTATTAAGCGATAGGATTAAAATTAACACAATTTAACATTTTTGCAAACTTCTAATGTTCTTGTTACTTAATAGCATTCTAGCATTTGATGCTTTTGCTAATGCTAACATTTTTATTTAACGTCTAACGACGTTTTTACATTTTCCATAATGCAATATTTCAAATTTTTTGTCATTTTTAATGAGCTATTTTGTAAAGTTAAGAGTTTTTAATGCTTTATGAACTTCACAAATAAAATTCCAATATCAACTTTATTTATTCATCCTTTATTCTACGAACACTACTGCAATAAAAATACAGATCACACAATCGTACTACAAATTGCAAGACAAAATTCTAAATGTAAACTTATTCTTTTTTACAAGTTTAAAATTTAATTAGTTACGGAAACAGTTATCACATGAATATTGTAGCAAACGATTTATATTTTGAAACAAACTTGATATTGTTATTAAATATTTACAGCTACCAAACCATTTATATATATAATTGATCCGCCAAACGATATTTTAACAATTATTCACAGAATAATAATTTTAAAAAATGATTTTAAATTTCTAAAATAGAACGTTAGAATTATTTTCCATTTACTTTAGCTAATTTTTTTTCATTTATCCACAGAAGGCGTGCTTTATTATAATTAAAAAAGGCAGTTTATATATTGATGGGACTTTAAAAGTTTTAAGTAACTCACGTTTGCAAAATGAACAAGTATTCCGAATTTTATCTGGAATCAAAAGGCATAATTTAAGTTGAAAGAGACACTCTCATTAAATTGGAAAATACTTCGATAATTTGAGAAATATAAGCGTCCAAAACAATTAATGCATTTTGCGAGAATAAATATCTTAGAAAAAAGTAATTAACGTTCCTTTCCGGAACCTTGCCTGTCTATGGAACTCAATTACACTGAGAAAGAGTGTAAAGAAAACAGTTCAAGAAATAAGAAGCAGCTTTCTCTCGCTGAGTATTGATTTTTCGCATCAAATTCTGCTAAAATGAAAGTGAGAAATAATTCTTAAAGGGAAATATACATTCTAAATTTCTGATAGGAAATGAATAAAAACATTCTTTTCAATCTTGCATGATAACTAATATCAGTATTTCCCGCCTCATGAGAAAACTTGATTTTCGGAAGTAATAAACGTATTCTAGGAAATGAAAGTTTTCATCAACAAATACATCTCGAAAGTTCTTTTTTAAATTTAATTACTAAGCTTTTTGACTAATTGACAAGAACGATAAATTTGTAAGCTTTTATTTTATTTTAAATAATGGAATATTGGATCAAAAAATGAAATTAAAGAGCAATTTTCATTCGATTGCGTTCTCTTTTAATTTTTCTAATAATCAATTGTATTATTTCCTTTTTCAGCTTTTAAAGTTAAATAGAATGTTTCAAAAGTTAGTGTCAGGAAGGTTATAAGCATGATTTTTTTTATTGAACTCGCACTTATAAACAGGTGTAAATTTCAGGAATTATTGAAAAACGCGGGACATTTGTGCATTGTATCTTTAAAATAGCTCATATTATAAATATATATATAATTTAAATTTATTCTTCATTAAATATCAATTAATTTCAAATCATACTTTTCAGCTTGCATATTTAAATTTTAATAAGTATTTTAGAATATATTATGTGATTAATGAAGAGACATGGTGTGGAATAATTTTATTCTATTTTCTGTAAAATGTATTTATTATATTTAATTAAATCTCACATTCTTGAGTACATATGATACAATTAATTTCTTGTAAGAGCTTAAAGAAACCTCTTAAGTATGTTATATGAATAAAGCCCAATTTTTTTACCTCCTCTTAAGCCTATTAACAAAGCGCATTCTATTTTAGAAAGAACATTTCTGAAACTTACTTTTATGGTGCATATTTGTTTGCTATTTATTATTAAAGAGGATGATACATCTTTTTTGGAAATTTTTACAGTGGTTTTTTTTCTGTGTTATATTATTCAGTTGATAGTAAAAGTTTATACATAATATTTAACCAAAAACTACAAATTACAAAACGTACAAAAATACGTTGATGAATATGTATTGTTCGCGGTATAATTATTTAAAAAAATTTCTCACAAGCTTTTCTTTTATTTTTTCCTTAGATACATTTTTCCTTGTTTTGATTTACAAATTTTAATCGAACGATGAACGATGGATTTTTAACGATGGACTATAGTATTTCAAGGATGACCTTGTAATTTTGAGCCATAGTCAAATAACGAGACGACTATATTTTAGTTGGTACCTCCCCTTCCTGATTCATACAATGGCTTTGAAGTTCAGTTATACCCTCATGCAAAGACTATCATCCATCCTACTGTAATTTTTCGCTGAATTGAGCATTGAACCAATGACCCACCGGATACCAAATTATTGTGCTATCAATCGAAAAACCTGTTTTCATGACTGAATCCAAATCATATAGCATGTATTCGAATACCATTCATGAGAATTTTAGCTTTATTACCAACACATTCTAAAATTTTAAGTTCGAGGTACTAGATTTGTTACAAATGAAACATGTCCATTTAGAGCAAAACAATCAAAAAATGTACGTAGGTGGATCCAAAAAAAAAAAAAAAAGGTTACAAATCGAATAAAAAAATATTTATTATTACTAGACAGAAAATACAAAAGGAAATTAAGAGGTATACGTGTCTATCACACATTTCGACATTACCACCAAGTCTTTTAGGCATTTAGCAGAACGCATAACCAACTTATTTAACTCGTCTTTGGAGAAATCAGTTCCCTGTGCATTGAGCCAGGTCTCGACGGATGTTTTCACGGAACTGCCTTGGAATATCGCAGCACATCAGAAACAATATGTTGCACGCTACCATAACTCAGTTACAGCTCTGACGAGATTTCACGCAGAGTTACCCGTCTATCATTTTGAATCATTTCTTCTATTCGTGCCGAGTTGATTTCTGTCCTTGAAGAACTTGGCCCGGCAGTTCCCTGTCATATTGCGGTTTTCCACATCTTGTCTGCCTGATTGAAAAGAGTGACACAATTTCGATACATGTCTGCTCAGTAGCGCACACAAATTTTTTTAAGGGGGAGTCCATGGTCGAAAGTCCCCCAATTCGTATCACACCTCAAGACAACACCAATTGATTCTTCTGATTTTGTTGATTTTGTTAACAAAAATCAGTAAAAACTAAATTATTGAATTAATAACTAGCATTAAATAATAAAATAAATTGTTAATTACAAGAATTTAATTAAATTTTGTGTTATATATATATAGGATTATCATATCAATAAAAAAAAACTCAAGGGCTTTGGGGGGTGTCCGGACCCCCCAGGACACCTCCCTTGTGTGCACCACTGTGTCTGCTCATTGCAGATGCGGACACATTCTTTGCCCATAAAAATCGAATTACGGCTTGCACTTCCAAACGAGACCAATTTCCTAAGAGTCTTTCCATTTCAATCGTTCTGAACCGTCTGGGAACTTTCACAAGCTACCCATGAACCAGCTGTATGACAAATAACGCCATTTGTCTCCACTCAGGGGAAACAAAATTTCTCCTCAATATGTAGCTTTCAAAAGCTGCTGCTTGTAACCTTTTTTTGGATCCACCCTCGTATATTAATATTCAACACCTTGTTCTATCTTCGAAAGACGTCGCAATTTTTAATTAAGTTCTAGAGGCAAGGACAGAGAGTACCTAAACTAGTAAGTCACTCATCAGCTGCGTCCAGCAAATACCTTATTTATGTTTTAATGAACAGCCAGCGTTAACCCTGTTTAAAATGGGCTGGTGCCAATTAAATGTATATCCTGTAATGCTATTTGATTGTATTGTTAATTTTTTGTAATACATTTTTATCACATATCTATGAAATAAAAACAAAGAATAGTAATGCTTAATCTGTTTACAATTTGCAATTCCAATTGAAATTAATGATAACAGGGTGATTGTTCTTAATATTTACAATTATTACAAGGCCTTGGATATGTCTGCCCTCGTAAGCATTCATTATATCATTAGTTCTTCGATTCAGAAATTTTTGTGAGGATTTCAACCATGTCTCCTCCAAAACTTTGGGGCGCAATACTTACTGTCGATTGGCTTTGAACATTACTCCCGAATGGAACTAAAATAACACTTATAGTGATATGAGATGTAGGTGGATGTGTTAAGTATTATGAGTTACTACCTTTATGTGTCAGATCCTAACATTAATCTGATAGATTATGTACAGAAAAATAGACCATCATATAAAATTTTAAAGTCCTTTTCCTCCTATTCTCAATAGTTTTGGGAAGGGTCCCTCATTCGGGATCATTTTATATGTGTATTTTGTTTTGTACACACAAATAAAGTAACTTCTCGGAAGGTACTCGAAACCCTTTGGGTGAGCTCGATTCTACCGAGTAAGTAAGTAACCGTTCTCAAAAAGCCCATCTTCGTTTGAGCCTGCTTATTAAAATGGGAAGGGTACTTACTACAAGAGAATTAGGTTGCTTAAAAGGAGGTGCAGCGATCTACTCAAGGCTTCTTCGTGATCTTACAGTAATACATGACCTATATGACCAAACAGATTGAAATTTTTTTAAAATTGTATATTTACAGCTGTGAGATTACACCAAATGAAACTATTCTCATTAGGGAATATAATTAAACGCGTTTATATCATATAAATAACTTTTTATTCTTAAATAAATAAATGGTTAAATCAGAAAGTAAAAACAACTGCTGTAAGAAGACTGGAAACGGAGAAAACTACAGGAAAAGAAAAAAAAAGTAATTGTTAACTAGAAAGGTAATTTAGAGAGAATGTTTTTCGAAAAATATGAGAAAGATGTTTGTTTGGTTTCTAAAAGTGTCTTTTTCGGCTACTTTTTTACTTCTGCCGCCCTAATTTGCGTTATTGTTGTTCTTCGTGATTTCTGAGGAAGAGAACTCATTACACTAAAACGAATTTATCATTAGGTACAACAAATTAAGTTACACCCTCTATCGGGGGAAATTGATAGTATTCCAAACGCACCAACGTTTATTTCTGTTTAGGTGGGGACATGAATAAAAATTAAAAGAGTCGCTAATCGAAACACAATTCACTTCCTAATTACACCCAACAACTTAAAGGCAAAACATTAGCAGATGTTGAAAAAAATATAAAAAAGTGATCACCCCAACACGGTAGCAACTAAGATCCATTTTTCACTTACGATATCCAATCTGAGCGTTAACTGTATAAAGAGAGGAACATTCGGAGAGGTGGAAAAAAACTAGAACCATGTAACTTAAAACTACTTTTAAAACTAACGACTGATGATCTTTTTTCCCTCAAGGTTTCTACAAATCGCCAAGCTGTTCTCTAACAGCGAAAATAAACCTAAGAAGTCAAAAGTTGGCGAAAGTGGCATGCTAAGACATGTTAGGACAATTATCTGACGTTCTGGGGATGCTTCTATTTAATTACTTACCTTGCGACCCTGCATTTTACTTTGCTCGGAGGTTCATTTAAACTTTGTCCCTCTAACCTAATTAGGCTTACTTGACGATTGCATTAAAGGAGGGGACGACGCAAACGATTGAACGCGCTTTTCTTTTGTTGCCCTTCTCTCCACTGTTTTGATTGGACGCGGTTTCAGGGAAGTTGTGACGAGTTTAATTCGCAGCCATTGGCTCGCAATGGTTTTTACGATTGGTTCTTCCCTTTTTACGTAATTGTTTGCACCCAAGCTTAAGAATGTTTGCTCCACCACCAATGAAATTAATAGTCGGAAGGAACTTTCGGGGAATGGAGAACAGAAATGAAAGCAAACTGTTATTAATTATTTAATGCGGTTTTTTTTTACATTGATAATGGTTGTTAGAAATAATTAGTGTCTCCTTAACTATTGTACTCGTATTTTGTCTCGGTTGTAAAAAAATACTATTACAGCTTCAAAACGTATATTTAACTTAATTCATGCATAGCAAAGGCTCCCAAACTTTTTGTCTCATGGATCCCTTGCTATGTTTTTCGGTTTGGGGTTGACCCCATTGCTTACCTAACATTGAATGTTAGCAAATTAATCAACTTAAATGTCTAACAGCTGGTATGAAGCTAATTGCTTTAAAAGACCCATTTTTTTCTTAAATGTAATAACTTAAATTTTACTTACTTAATTGAGTGCTTCTCAAACTTTAAATATTTGCGTCCCAATATTCAATCATAATTTTCATCACGCCCCCCTCCATAAAATAAAAATGTATTGAATTCAATAATCCTATCCTTTGAAGCTAAACCTACAATACGACTTAAACCTCATAAGTACCAGCGTATATAAACGTCTTGCTCGGCCAGTGTGTTCATTGCTCCGGACGCATGTATACATCTTTCCGAAGTACTACCTTTTCTGTGTACTGTTATCCATATAATTATTCTGAAGGCTTTGGAATGCAATAAAACACTTGACAGTGTTTGGAAGGATTTACTTTTTTCAGAGTATTTGCTTATTTATTCTTTTTCTATCCTCCCTCAATACACCACATACGCACATCTACGTGCTAAACGGTGGGATTGGGAAGCGAATCACGTTTTAATCAGCATTTAAGGAATTAATTATAAGCAATACAAATTATCCTGATAAAGTGTTATTTTTTGTTTTTATATATATTACAAGCCTATATATATATATATATATGGGGTCATTGGTAATTATTAAACTTGTTCTTAACTTAATATTGTTATATTAATTATAAAATACATAGCGCAGTACTGATGTATTTATTAGTGTATTGTATCAGTGTAAATGTGTATTTTATTTTTTATTATGTCAGAATGTATTTTATTTGTTTACTTTCAATTTATTAATAATTTTTAAGTAATCTTCTGTACTCTACTTTTCAATACGCTCGCGCTCCCCTTGTTGGGTCATCACGCCCCCTAGGGGGTACGCCCCACAGTTTGAGAAACACTGACTTAATATTAAAGACAGTAGTTAAGTGTAGTGCTTAAAATTTAAGAAACGCATGTTAATTAATAAAATTAAAATTTAATTAATACATAAAGCAACTACTACATAAAATAAATCATCAACAAATAAATGCTTTTAGTAAGAGGGATGAATCGAGTGCTTCAATAACAAATTTTCGACATTTGGCATCATTCTTGTCAAATTTAACCCTAATCTCCTTGGTTAATAGTGTCAGGCTTTTTTCTTTCTTTCTTTCTTTTTATTTTGATGATTAGCAACCATGCTGTGAAACTCCTTCTCACTAGGAAAACCACAATTAAAAACCTTCTCACAATATTCCATCATTCGGGTCAAATAACAGATATGTCTTTTTAAAGCCAAAACTATTGACTTCCGTTTCTGAAATTTACTTTAAGATCTCTATTAGTGCCTCTTCCAATCAGTTCCTATTATACTATGACATTTTTTTCAATGCAGTCATATGAATTTACTGATAACTGTGGTTTTACCATAGTCAAAGTATTCTAAAACCTAGTGGCAAAATAACTTTCATTTAAATGTTGGATGTCATTTTTCTGGCAGATTGTCTTGAGAAACTGGGAAAATTCTCGATGTCCATTATACTCCATTAGCTTAATTCTAATAAAAAACGTTGAAATAATTTTCCTTGTTTAAAAAAAATTATGTTGTCCACTTGTGTGAAAATTAACCTCATTAAATTTAGTAAATAAATCTATTAAATATTCTGGTTTCTATTTGATTAAATTTATTTTAAAATTAAAGTTTAATGAGATCCACTATCGTATATACCCCCATTTACATCTCATGGACATCCAAATAATTTTTTCACTGACGGGAACTTCTTGTAGGTCGTCATTAACCACTTGGGGTTAATATAGACCACTTTGGGAATCACTGATGTATAGGCAGAGTTTTTGACCACTGAATTACTTTAAAAGGGGTCAGCACTTCCATATGAGCCCATGTTAAATTGCGTAAGTTTATGTATCTTTTTCTCACAGAAACTAATGACTTCCCATGGATAAAAGTTTTACAGTAGTTATGTGTACTATCAATAACACTTTAACGAAATATTTTGTCTTTTTGTTAAAAATTAAATTAATCTTGAATTTTTTTTAGATTGTCCAATTCCCCCCCCCCCCAAATTTTAATTAAAAAAGTCCTATGTAAAAAGGTTTGCTAGAGATATCTAATTTCCTCCATTAAAATATGTAAACATGTTAAAAGTCTTCTCACTGAAAATTTAAAAATTATATGATAAGTAGTTTCTGAGAAAAAGGTACGTAAATTGAAAAATATTACATTTTGAGAAAACAGGCTTTCAAGTAAAAATTTGTAATTTTTGAGCATTTACTTTTTTTAGTACTTTCCAGAAGCACGTAAAGCATTTTTTTAATCTCTGCTCATACAAAAGACTTTTAATTTTCTTTTATTCATTATTTTTAACAATTTTGCTTTTTTTTTTGTGATCTCAAGATGCTTTCGTTGGGTTACACGAATCCTACGTGTATCTAGTTTTTTGAAGCATGACACACAGTTATAACTTGGTTTAATATCACAATGTTTTAGGATCATTAATTTTGCTACAAGACTGATATTGAACTGTGCAATAGCCATATTTAACCCTAATTTCAGAGTTTTTAATTCCACAAATGTAGGTCTTGGAATCATTGAACCTATGGTGTTATTAACTGGCTCATTTAGGAAGGGGGGAGGGGTCTGAGTCTTTCCATGTAAACATTTTCTTAATGACATAGGATCCCCTAGATCTCTAAAAATTGGCTTCATTTAATACAAATGTTAAATAGCACGTGTATATATGTTTATAATCACAGTGCATTTCGTTACATTCACAGCTTCTGTCTTTTGAAACTTGCACCAAGCATTTATCCCCACAGTGTACAGTCCCTGTTGAGGGCTCTTGTTTGAAGACAGAAGATGAAAAAGAAATGCCCAAACAGCAGTTTTCATGCTGCGTGGATCTATTTTAGAATTTTTGATATTAAAATGTCGGTGAGGTGGTTACGACCACTTAGGCTTTTTCCATCAAAATTTTTTTTCTCTGTTCCGCTTTCAAGATCCAAAAGAAGTGTACCCATACACTTTTGAATAAACCCAATACACTCTAATTTTTCCACTTGAACATCATATGGATTCGCGCTCATCAGAAACTTATGCAAGGGGAAACACAGGTGCTCCTAGTAGAGCTCATTTGATGCGCATCAAGGAATAGCTTCATTTAAAAAATAAAGATACTTCTACTTATCGTATTTCTTCATATCATATCCTATCATTTTAAACATAAATATTTGAACTTTCAGAAATCGATAGTTTGATAGTGAAAATCGATAGTTTTTCGAAAATTCCTGTGCCTGACTTCTTAAACAATTAAGCAATAAAACCAAAGCAGTAAAATAACGTAGGCAAAACAATGAAATTACAAAATCAGAGCAATGAAAAATTACAAAATATAATCTATTAACTTACAAAATAATTTGAATGTAGCTTTACTGGAAACAAGCTAAAAATATTATTAAACTAATTAAATATTTAGAACTTCGAGTTCCCAATTTCAAAAATACATATGAATGGGGTGATACTAAATTAATTTCATAAAACTCAGATTCAATGACAATAAAACATTAAAAATAAATTTTAATCAAATAATTAAAAATAAAAAGCAAGCAAACGATTTTTTTTTATACTACTACTACTACCACCACCATCAGATGGGCCTTGCACTGTTTCAGGAAATCAACCAATCAGAATTTTTTAAATAAGTCGAAAAAAATTCTACTGTATTCAAAATTACGATGTAAAATGGAAAGAATTTTATCGATAAACTTTTCTTAAACCAACTCTTTACCTTTCGTAAGAATTCAAAATATCGCTTGAACAATCAAGCGAATTTTTTTTCTCCCATGAGTATAAACTCCCTCGGATGTGATTTCAACAAAAATAATTTCTGCGCTTTTATTTTTCATGAAATTTATACTTACAAAAATAAACTTTCCACTAAGAATAAGAGAGTAATGTTTTAAATTTAAGAAAATTAGTAAGCTGAATTTCTAGGTAAAAAGGTTTCTTTAAGAGTTGTAGTTATTGTGCAATATGAATATGATATCTTCAAAAATAAGCGGATTTTAAAGATTTAAGGAAAAGATTGTACATTTTATGTCAAAAATACGCAAGAGCAGATAAAAAGAATTTCTTAAAATACACTTTATTTAATTTTTTTAAAATTGCAACTGCGATTAGAAGTGATTTTTGAAATTCATTTTGGTAAGTTTTTTTAAGGTCTTCAATAAAATATATTAAATCATATAAGGAAATAAATGCAGTAATTATAATTCTATAAGGTAAAATTATAGGAGTAGTTTCATTTAAAAATAAATTATAGTTTAAAAAAAATCCTAAAAAACACGCTTTTATACTGAATTGAACTAAAAAGTAAAAAAATAATTCTTAATATAAGAACAAAATGACTAACGAGAAAATTTGTGATTGTGGTAAAAGCGTGAGGTGCTTTGTACTACATTTTTACACTAATTCAGCTTTTCGGAATAGAAGTTAGAAATTATAACAATTGATACATTTATAGAACACCCCACGCTTTTACCCCAATGAGATAAATTTTCTCGTTAGTCATTTGTTCTTACATTAAAAATTATTTTTTAACTTTTTAGTTCGATTCAGTATAAAAGCGTGTTTTTTAGTTTTTTTTTAAAACTATAGTTTATTTTTAATTTTTTAGTTCGAACTACAATAAAAGCGTGTTTTTTAGTTACTTAAACTATCATTTATTCATTGTTAAATTTATCCTTGAGTTTGATATTTGAAGCTAGAATTACGTGGCTGTGGAATTAGTCTTGCTCTTCAATGTATATTAATTAACGGGTCTGAAGTGTATTTATTATCTCCGTTTACGGGGCCTCGGATGAGTCCCGTATCATTATAATAGATTCCGTCTCTATACAACAGGTCAAATAAATAAAAGTGAGTTAAGAAGGAAAAGTTCGAATTGAAAATTTTTTTTAATGTACCATGTTTTTATAACGAACTAAAAATTATAAAATTCCTCTTTTCGTTTTTCCCCCTCCTTTTTTCACATTTTTATGCATTTTCATCCACTTCTGAGCTATGGTCCAAATTTCAAGTCTCTAGCTCATCGGAAAGTCACACAGTTTAAAATCAATTATAAAATTCCGCCCATGGTAATATTAAGTGTCAATCCTTTTTTCACCTTTTAAACGTATTGCTATAATGTTAATTCGTATCATTACTTCTAAACGCGTAGTGCTTCATAAAATTAAAAATATTTAGCAGTTGGAACGTAAATTATTTTTTTCCCACATGCACGAGCCTTTTTTTTTATAATTTTCATTTTCAGAAAAATGTTTATATTATGGAAAGAAATTGCTAACACACACCCACCTTCCACTTTCTCAGATACAGAACACTTTTTTGTTTTATTTTTGTTAACCGCAAGTGTATTTTATACTTGCGTATAATTAGCTTTAAATTCAAAACACTCGCTTAAGGGTTACTTTGTTCTTTTAGACGCTAAATCTGAAATTAGTCGCCCAATCTGGAAATGATGTATGAAATTAGTCGCCAAATCTGAAAATAGTATATGGAATTGGTCGCAAAATTTAAAAATGGAAAATGCAATAAGTCGCCAAATCTGGAAGTGAAATATGGAATTTTCGCCAAATCTGATTATCCTTATTCCTGACGATCCTGAAAAGGACAATGGAACAAAATTATGAAATTATTGTTTTGTCATCGGTCCTTGACAAGTGTGCAAAATTTCGAATTAATCTGACCTTTTAAAGTGGGTAAATTTTAAGTTCCAAGATTCCGTTACATGCAGGTGAAACTTATAAAAGCGTGTTAATAAAAATACTTCTAATTATCATATTTCCTCATTTTAAACAGAAATATTTGAATTATTTAGAAAATATAAAAAAGTAAAAATCGATAATATTTTCGAAAATTCATGTGTCAGACCCTGTTAACATACGTAGTTTTGTGTAACTTTTTTGCAACAAATTCAGGAAATGATTAAGTTGGTACCGGTAACAAACAATGAAATTTTTTACGAAGTTAAAAAACAACAACCTTGAAATAATTGTAGTGCTTATACAGAATAAATTTGTTCTGATCGAACGAGAACTATAACTTTTAAAATTAATATAGTTGAAATTTTAAAGTTATGATATTAAAAAGAATTATCGAGTTTTACTTTTAAAACTAACTGTAATAGTTTTAACAGTTATTCTATTTCCACACAACCCAATTTTAACTGATATTCATATAATTTATATTAAAACAATGTCATTCCAAATTGACTTTGTTTATAAATGTTTAATAAAATAATACAAAATCAAATTCTCAGTGTTTAAATTAGCACCGAACTTTATTATTTAATTGAAAGAGTTTTTATACAAAAAATACATTTTTAAAAGTTAAATAATTTTTGTCCCTGTACCATTTTGATATAACACGATGTCATTTTATTTATCAAATTATTTAACTGAAAGAGTTTTCATACAATATATTTTGATTAAATAAATAATTTTCATTCCTGCATCATTTTGAAATATCTCTATGTTTTTTTAACATATAAATTATATAACTGAAAGAATTTGGTGTTAAGAATGTTTTGGTTGATTAAAAAATTTTAATTCCTGTACATTTTGTTAAACAACATAGAGTTATACCAATCAAATTATTTAACTGAAATGGTTTTCATGCAGGATATTTTGAATAAATAATTTTCATTTCTGTACCATTTTGGTATAAGTCGATACTTTTTTTTAACAAATTATTTAACAACAAGAATTTAGGGTTCAGAATATTTGGATTAATTAGTAAATTTTCATTCCTGAACTATTTTGATGAAGCTCGGTGCTTTTTTAACAATCAAATATTAAAAAAACATTAAAAAACAGTAAACAACCCCCAGTATAAATAAAATCAATCTGTAATAATCTCAAATCATCTATGCACTTAAAGAAGTAAAGTATTTTGCACACCCTATTATTTCATTTCAAAATTTAATTTAGAATCATAATTGGTTTTGGAAACAACAATACTACTTTGAATAAAATTTAAAGAAATTTGATTATTCATTTCTTATTTTCGAGAATTTATCATTCACCCAAACATATTTTGCGTAGGCTGTAAATTTAATCAACTGTAACATAATTGCATTTTCTGAGCTTAAGAAAGAGAAGAAGAAAAAAGAGTAGTTATTCTTTAAAAAAAATAAACATCTAATAAAAATCTCAATTTGTATTCGCAAAATTACATTTGTTCGTGAAATTAAACACACAATATTCCGCAAAAATGGATCGAGTAAAAAATACCGATATAATATTTTCTTTCTGAATTGAAAAAAAGATGTTCTGCTAATTGAATAATTCTTATAAATTTGAAAATGCTTAGATTACAATTTTTTTTAATAAAAAGAAAAAATTGAAATACTATAAAAGCACTGTGTGAAAGTAGAAAAACTTAATGATTTATTTCCTTTTTTTATTTAAAGTCTCATAAATTATTATGAAATTAAATCATATTTTAAAATAATATGATACAGATACACTCTGCGAAATTATAAGCTGATATGTAATTTTTTGTATAACGTTTGTATTGATAATAGTAAGAAAACAAGGTGTTAGAAATACCGTATATTCTGTCGAATTACGCGTTGCACTGGCACGTTACGCGCACCTATATTTTCAAACTGTGGATTTTTTTTTTGATTTTAGGTTAATTCGCCGTATAACAAGCACCCTTTTTCAATTCCTACTATACTAGCTCATTCTTTCTCTCTATATATATTTATTTATATATCTTGTTCAAATTTTCAATCGTTAATGAAATACTTTCTTTTCATCCAATCAAGTTCAAATAAATTTGTTAAAACTTGAAGTGGATGACACTTGATGTTTATACAGTTTTTTCAAATATTAATTCAATATTTAAATTAAAGAATTAATAAATAGTAACACACAAAAATCATTGTCCGATAACATATATAGAAAGGAAAGTCGTTTGTTGTGTCCCTGTAACGCAATGGATAAAGCGTTGGACTTCTAATCCAAAAGTCTTGGTTTTGAATCTCACCTGGGGTGGCCCAATTTCTTAGAGCGTGATTTCTTTTTTACTATGTTATTTTATTTGAATAATTAAATTTAATTGATGATTAAATAGTAATAAACAAAAAAATAGTTTAACACCATATATAGAAAAGAAAATGGAAAATCGTTTTCTATTTTGTCACTTAATATTGTGATTCTGTCATATGTATATACATGTTTATATTAATTCTAACTATTTAATAAAAAGTAAATAAAATAAAATTTTTATTTGACCTATGTAGGAATTAAATTAATTTTTTTATACTACTTCTTTATTAGTAATTTCTGCTTTCCGTTAAATATTCCCAAAATATCATAAATAAATTATTACTAGTTGAATTATTATTGTTAGAACGATTCAAAATGAATTGTATCCCGAAATTGAACTCAATCTCAAATAAAACTATAACGCACCTTCCCCTCTCTCCAAAAGAAAAATACTTTCGGAATTATCTATTCAATTCAAAACTGAAACGAGAATGCAACCAATACATACATAAAGAGTGTCCTTTATTTAAAAATGTTTTGTGATGCTTTGGTACGTGTGCGGAATGCAAAAGTATAGAATGCTGTAATATCGAAACACTTATCCATGCTTAGCTCTCTTTGTTGCAAAGCGTGGATAATGCCACATTATTTTTTTTTCTCTCCCTATTCTTTGGAACATAAAAATAAATATTTAGATGTGTGTTTGTATTAAACATAGAAGAAAAATTCTCTTTATTGGGTTTCGAATAGAAAATCAAGGTATTAGCTACATATCTGTGTACGAATGTATTATATATCTGTAGACGTATACTTGCTATAATTGTATATCAACTGATGTTAATAATTTTTCTCCTAATAAAAGCTTTTTATTTCAATTTTAAAGAGAACATTTAAATATTATTTAAATTATGATACTTTGCTGTTACAACTTTAAGATCGTCTTTGAAATAAGACCTGAACTTTGAGTAATTTTTTTATATAAAAATTGTTGCAATATGTATATAATAGTAAGTTTAATTATTTTAATTTTCAACTCAATTTTGTTGATCGATCATTTTTTTCTATTTGATATGATTTCCATATTTCATCTATAATAATTTAATGTTTTATATATATTTTTAAAGTTTTCCATTAAATTTATTTCTGATTTCTGGTTTTGTTACTTTTAATTTACAGATGATTTTTAAATACTTATTATATTTACAATTAGGGATTGCAATACTGGTATACAGGAACACCGAATACCGGTATTTAGAGCCATTTGTACAGTTTCGAAATACCGGTATTCACAAGTTTAAATATCGGTTTTTTGGTATTTACTAGAAATTTTTTTTAATTGTTTTCACTATACGATCAGGGATAGCCACCATAGCAAAATAGTATACGTTTTTGTTTTGATGTTAATTATTGCACCATGATTAAAATATATTATAAATGAAATAATTTTACGTCCATTTCAGAAGGTGAAGATATTAAACGTCTTTATTCGGCTCATTCCATTGTTCTTATCTTTATTTTTCCTAGTTGGTTCTACAGTTCTAAGGCAACTCATTAAATCCCTCATCTGATTTTTTTCATTGGCAGATACAACGGGATAAAAGACTATTAATCTGTACAAAAAATTAAGACATATATAAATCATTTCTCTTACAAAAAGAACTGAATACACTACTTCTAAGTTCTCGTTGAAAAAGGAATAACATATCCAAGCTCATCTACCTTTCTTCATCCATCAACACCTGTTACTAAAATGGCTCCCTAAAGGGCGAAATTAATTAGACTGTGAATACAAAGTTGCATCGTACAATCAGGATTAGTAGTCTGATATTCGTATCGAGAAACCAAGGTTGTACTTGTGAAGAAAATGCGTAATATTTCGATATTTTCTAAACTAGTGAATTTGTTATTCACATTGTATCATACTTTAGGGTTCAAAATGTTTTTCAGATTCATTATATATATATATATATATACTAAAAATAATAACCAATAATAATCAATAAGAATAACTTTAAAGAACATAAGAAAATCAGTTGATAATACTTTGGTTTGGTTTCATTATTTATATGATGAAAAGAATATGATGACACAATGTAAAAAAAAAAAATGTTCCAGGATTAAGAAGAAAAGAGATTAACCAAATCAAATTTGATCAAGTTTATTGTAAATTTTAATTAAAATTTTTTACCCACAAACCAATTTACATTCAGAAGAATTCGGTACAATTATCGAAGATGATGATGATACTAATGCCAATAGTGAAAAAGAACTGTCTCTTGAACAAAAATTAGAATTAGCTATAACTAAAAAAAAATTCAACAAACCAAAATACTGTACAGAAATCAGCTATTTCCAAAATCATCCGACGAGAAATCGATTTATTTGAAGATAAGGATTTAGAGGTAAATACTTGGAAGAAGTATATCGCGCATAGATGCCGAAAGAGCGTTTTTGACAGCTGGTAATTTTTGCACAAAATTATGTTCCAGGCTTAATTACAATACAATTGATGCATTTCGTTTTTTAAGAACACATTTCAAACATTTAACTTTTAAAACATTAAACACATTTCAATAATTTGTAATAGTACCACAGACTGAATAGTGATATTTGAACTTTTTTTGTGATTTAAATATAAGTAAGATGTTTCTTTATTTTTTTGTGATGTTTTATATAGTGTTATAATTTTCCGTTAAAAATTATTTCTTGTGATATTTACACCCTCTAATAAAACTGGTAAGTAAAACTAAGAAAAAAAACCCTGTGTTTTCTTCTTTTTTCTTCTAAAATTTCTAATACCGGTGTCCCGGTATTAAGTTCTAAGAAATACCGAATACCGGTGTTGAACTTTTGGTCCGATATTGCAATCCCTATTTACAAAGCATCCAGTTTACTGCATTTCTAGGATAGCATACAGTGATATTTAATTTTATATTAGAACTAGTTTGCATCATGATTTCTGTTGTTACATTACATATTGTAAATGGGATCTTCCATTTTGCATTGAGTTTCATTTACACGATTTCTAATTTATCATTCCACCTGATTTACAAGATTGCTATTTTACACTTTATTTGCTTATTTTTTACATTAAATCTCATTCAAATGATTTCCTATATTACATTCTATCTGATGTACATGATTTCTAATTTTACACTTCGTATATGTGTGTTTTTTTACGTCACATCTCATTTAAATATTTTCTAGATTTATATTCCATTTAATTTTTCTTAGATTATATTTGAGTAATTTCTAGTTTTATATTTTAATTTATATGATTTTTTAGTTTTACATTACATTTTATTTACCTTATTTCTGATTTTTTTATATCATATCCAATTTTTTACACTACATTTACTTTTTACATTACATCCTAATTTACACGATTTTTAACTGTACAATATATTTACATAATTTCTAGTTTTGCATCTCATAAGCCTTACACGATATCTAATTTTGCATTAGATCTAGTTAATGTGATTTTCAATTTACATTACATCTAATTTACATGATTTTTTGGCTTTTTATTATATCTAGCTTATATGATTTCTTGTTTTGCGTTATAATAGCTTGTAATATTCTACTTTTGAATATTTAACCTAATTTTACAATTTCTAATTTTACATTATATTAATTAATGTAATTTTTAGTTTTGAATTACATCTAGTTTACATACTTTCTAATTTTACATTGCTTTTATTTTACAGGACTTCTAGTTTTACATTATACATATATAATAATTTACATAATAATTCATTTACTTAAATTCCATCTAATTCTTCTATTATAGAATTTACACAATTTCTAGTTTCACACATACAACTAAATTGATTTTTAGTTTTATATTGCACCTAATTCGAACGTTTTCTAATTTTAGCTTACATCCAATACTTATGAGATTTTAGTTTTACTTTGAAACTAATTTACTTGACTACTACATTTATATTACGTTGCAACTAATTTACATAGCAACTTATATAGTACATTTAAAAGTTTCCTTATTCTAAAGATTCTCTATATCAAATGGGAATGCCTGTTTTATCTTGATTATGCACGACTAATTTATATAAAGGCTGAAGCCTTTTTTTAAAAAAAACTAGAATTAAGTTTTCGAATTAAGGTTCAGTTTCTTTAACAATGTGTAAAACGGCGTTGAGAGTTCATGAAGTTATTTTGTAATGTACTGAAATATGTATACCCCATATTTCCGCAAAGAACATGTACCTTTACTTTCAAACTGCATTTTTTAATTTTAAATGTATTCGCCGTAATAAGCGAACCCTTTTTTCAATAAAGAAACGTGAAACATATGCATACGCAGTGCTCTTATCTTTTTAAGTAATTTATTCTATGTATTATACCAGGCTTTCGAACAATAGTATACTTCTCGAACTAAAATGCTTAAGAGAAAGGAAGGAAGTGTTAGAAAGTATATTGATGTTAGAAGGTTAAATGAAAATATTTACAAAATGAGGCCAAATGTGTCATGTCAGTCAGGAAATAGTGTGAGAAGAAAACAATAGTATGAGATGAAATAAAACTTGACATGATTCAAAAGTCATTTAAAAATTCAGTTTACCTAATAATCTCTAAATGGAATGGAAGTAATGCACAATATAGATAGAATGTAAGAGGATTATTTATTTATGGAACAGAGTAATAATTATGGAAAATATGAAACATAATTCGATGATGAGCCTGAAGATATAGCGGAAGACAAATAGGATGAACTTTTCATGTTACCTAATAATGAAAATTCACTGCAGTATGTCATTTCTTTTAAATAAACAGTATTTGCATACATGCTGAAATATAATTTTTTAATCATCGTCTTCTCTTTATTGTTAAAGCTACCATTTTTATATCTGGCGTATTTTGCCCCCTAAATTTTGATCTTATTTTTTGTGTTAAAAGTGTGCGTTTTTCGCAGGAATATATGATATCGTTATAAACAATTTTTGCTGCATTTCATCATAAGCTATTGTCTTACTTCACTATAAAAAGCAAATTTTAATAACCCAGAAGTGTAAACAAGAGTAAATTCTGAAAAGAAAAATACTGCCATATATTTTACGAAGTATTAAAATATTTACAATATAAATTTTTTTTGGTATTTTTTACTTAAATTACTTATGCCTTTTTTTCTATTCAAGGTTTAAGCCAAAATAGGGTTGTTAATGTCTTCATTATTCATTAATAAAGCTGCAGTATATAGTGTCTACTAAAAGGTCTTTTCTTGTTGGATATTTTTTGCCTTTTTCTGCAGTACTGCAATGTTTTAATACTTTTATTTGTGTTTATGATAGTGTACTTTGCACTAATATGGTATTTTTTTCGCCTAAATGAGTATACTTTCTTTTCTTTTTCTGTTTCTTAATATATCTTTTTTACCGTATGGTGTTTTTTCATCTGCATGATGATGTCTTCTATTTCAGATAGAGAAAGGGTTTCTGAGTGTTATGTTTTCTTGGAGTTGATTTTTGTTTTTTTCGCCGAATACTTTTCTATACTTTCCCCTGAAACATTCTCGTCATTCTGATGTAAAGGATGATGTATTCTAGGAGATATTTTTGTCTATACAATAACTGCATTTTCAGTATATTTGTGTATCAGTGTGAGTATAGTAATTATGTAATATTTATTGTATTTATGGATTTGATGATGATATTTCATCAACTCACATAAAAGTACAGAAATAAATTGTGCGTCTTATACATAGATTAAAAAAAAATTGTTTTTTTAAAATAATATTTATGAAAATTTGTACATTTATAAAATTTTTGAGTCCACGTTATGAGTAAAAACGTCTAAAGTAATATTTCTTGTTATTTTTTGAAAAAAAAATGAATAAAATTAACTGGTCAATTTTTAGAGGTTTGATGCTCGTTTGTGTGCATTGACTTTTAGCTTTAGAGAATCATTTATTTAAACTAATAATAAACATTCGCGTTGCAATGTTTACTATTTGTTCAAATAAATGCAAAACGCGTCTTAAAATTTCAACAAAAATACGAAGGTTTGTTAAAATTAGAAGAGATACAAAATGCATAAAAGCAGTTTTTGATGTGCAACATCTTTCCTCTCGGTTGTTGGATATTAGGAGTGATTTCGTGAAAAGGGAGGGAAATGTGTAACAGGAAGTCGGAAAAACGCGCATTATTTGATTTGACTAATCAGCGCGCTTCGTGGTGTCTCTTCGCTACCCTCGCATCGGGGTCCAACTCTAGTAGCCATCAAGCTGCCAGTCTTTTTTATATTGTTAAATTTAGCATTTTAAAAGATTCGAATTCCAAAACTCGGTTTCATTTTCTTGACTATAAATCCTCTTCGCATATACCATCAAGTCTTATTAGACTTCATAAAGGATAAACTTGCGATTTTTAAGCTCAATTGTCAAAGTCTCTGGGCTCGTTGTGTATGAAATCTGAGGACATTGATTTCGGTTGTCATATACGTTTTACCGAATCAAACGGTTAAAAATATTAAAGATTTCCTGCATTTTTTACTTTTACCATATACCGAAGGTGGTTCTGCTCTTTAAAAAAAAAACTACCACTCGCTTCCCATGATTTTGAGTGGTGATTTTAATGTTAACCTTAGTTTGCGAGAAGCTGAGGCGCTCATAGCTTTTTTGAATGATGAGCTCAAGCTCGAAATGAACACAAATCAAAGTGTTTCGACAACTAACAGTGGTATTTTTATTGACGCTGTTTTTCAAGTTTTTAAATACTTTGAAATCACAAGTATATGTGTCATATTTTAGTTATAAGCCTATTGTCTCCACTCTTCCTCAAATTTGACAAGAATATTTATTTTTGATAAAAAATTGTATTACCCCTTTTGTTAATTAAATAAAATTTTTATTAAAGCTATAATTATTCGATAGAAAATTATTTCCAATCCTACCCGATTCATTTTTTTCAGGATTTCAGTTACTATTGCGTATTTACCACGATAACACGTCAGATGTTACACATCATATACGACTAGTGTAAGACTTATTTAATTTTTTTTCTGATTAAATTAAAAATATTTGGGAAAATAATGCAGCTTAATTACATGTGGCAGATAGAAGAATTAGAATAGAAGAATAGAATAGAAGTTTGAATTCCTTTTATCGAAATAAATGCTCTTATTTCCCCCAAATAATTAGTATTTTTTCCAGAATTCTTAACAGAGAGTTTTTATCGATTTCTGGAAGTAATATATGTGTATAAACTTCTAATTTTATTTAGATATTAAATTGAAACATACATGGTTTTCATGGTACTGGTAATATTCTATACTGATGTTCAAATATTATAATGCTAAATATGCAAGTGCTAACATACACGCATAAAAACTTATTCACATTTGGTTTTTTTATTATTTTTATCATTAATTTTTAATGCTTTTTATGTTATGCTACTTTGCTCTTTACATGGTTTTTGGAAAATTGCGGAATACACTTTTCATACCGCATCACACATGTAGTGAAACAAATTACTTAAAATATTAACATTATAAAAGATGAAATAAATCAAAATACTTAGCAGAGAAATATCTTTAAAAAATTTAATTCTGACATTTTAAATTATTTTGTTGTATGGTAAGTCTGAAGTTAAAAATGGAAACAAATAAAAAAATCACAAAATGAATTTTTAAAATAAATTTAAATATCAAAGAAAAATCTCTCTCTCACATAAATTATTTAAGTCACACTAAGATAATTTAAATACTAATATTTATATCACACTCAAACAATTCAGCTATCACACAGCCAGCTTCCAATGCTCATTTTCTTAAAAATGATATTTTGAGCTTTTTAAATGCTGATATCATTAATAAAATGAAAAAGAAAAATTAAAATCTACGAAAATTTATTTTGGCATTTGGGGAAAAAAATTGAAGGTGTAGTAAAATATTAAAAGAAATTCCTGGATTTAAAATCTGAATGCATCATTTGAAACAACCAATAAAAATATTAACCAAAATTGTTACACGTATATTTTGCATCTGAATATTTAAATTATATAAGAAGAAATGTTTAAGGAATCGCTTTTTCAAACAGTTGAAGCATAAAAAGATAAATGTGTGCATTTTTAAAATGTTTCTTTTTTATGTTTAACGTAAACAAATCTAAAAGCCTGGGTATTTTGTGATCGGAATTTTAAACATAGTCAACTTTACGCACATTGGCAGTATTGAATAAATATTTTTTTTCTTATTGTTTTATCATTATTATTTTTTGCTCTTTCTGACATTTTGTATTCTTTGAAAAATTATTCATGAATTTGAATATGTAGAGCCATCTTAGCACGTAAAAAGAGGGGCAAACTGATAAAATGTTTTAAATCCAATTGCCCCTTTTTTTGTGCATTATTATTTTATTTTTTTCTCTTTCCGTTTCCTTAAAATGAATAATTAAAAGTCAGAAAAAAAAGCTTTTTTCCCTCTCCCTCCCCTCTTTTTTTCATGCCAGTAATTGTTTCAGAAAGATGAAAAAGATAACTGTAACTGTGACCGAGGAAAAATGAAGTAATATGATGAAGTTCTCTTTTCCTTTGTTTCTGTTTGCAGTACTTCATTATTTTTTTTTTAAATAAGAAAAGGAGAAAAAAAATTGTGCAAAACACTTTCGTTTTTCTTTTCTTTTTTTTTTGGTTTAAGTTTTTATGAGACTTACCATTGCTATTATATGTGGGAGAAGCAGAAGATAATTTTAGAGATAGCTTATTTAAATTTTCATTTTTGATTGGAGAGGAATTCAAATTAAAGTAATTTATTGCCAAAAAAGAACTAATAAAAACGCTTAGTGGGTCCTTAAACATTTTAAAAAGTATTTTAGTTAAAAGTGTACATTTGTACGTATTAATATATCTGAAACAAGTTGACATTGTTTTATAAACATATTTTATATATAAACATTTATTCATTTATAATAATGTCAAGATTTTTTTTTAATTCATAAAATTAACACCTGTTTTTAGAATGTGGAATTTTAACCTATTTGATACATGGACTTTCTTCCCGATCCTGACATGGCCACAATAGCCTACTGGTCATGGTCACGAAATAGTGGCCGGCGTGTCATGAGTTCAAACTCAAGTGTCACTGGGTCACACCCAAGATCCACCCTCTAGAGGGGTTGATGTATGTTAAATTTGTCTAGGCTCAAAGTCAGTAGCGTAGCTAGGTATCCAAAGGCCCTGGTGCTAAAAAAATGATGGCTCTATATTAGTTGGATTTTATCAAGTATATATAGAAAAGTAAAATATATGAATATTTTAAATATGCAAAACTACAGTTTTTTTTTACTATCTTCTCTTTCTTGGCATTATTGTGCTTAAACGCCACCAAGGGGTTTCATTTTTTTTTATTAATCCTTAATTTCTTATTTATAATTTATGCAATAGATTTCGTATGTACTCGAGTACTTAGGAAACTAGCTTTTTATAAGTCATATTCATATTAAAAATGAAATGTAACTAGGAAAGAATTGCCTCTTGAGTAGGGTTTCTTAAAGATGTAATAATAAGTATGGTAAGATTTTTCATGGAACTTTCAAGTACCAGTTTATAGAAAAATGAAAAAAAGCTAAAATAATATATACTTTTCAATAAGCAAAGTTCGCAAAACTAAACAAACAATGGAAAGAATATAGTGGAATTCCTTACGTTCGAAACTATTTTCAACTGAATTACCATGATTATAGTTATGTTGTAACCTTTTATATTTATATCTTAAATTTGGGAGAAATTATTGTAAGTTCGGCTTGATTGGTGGTGAAGGTCCGAAAGCCCCGGTGCAGGGCACCGCCTAGTCCAATGGTAGCTACGCCTCTGCCCAAAGTTCTCCCTTTGGCGTGTTATGGAAGTTCGGAGAGGAGGTGCCAGCTGAGCTGTCATTCTTGTCACTTGACCATGGTTCCAAATTTCCGAGATCCATCTCAATAGCCCTTGTGTTATTTTATAGAGCGACGTCAATAAACATTCACTTAATTCCATGAATAAGGCCACAAAATTATTCTATCGCTTACAGTAAAAAAAATATTTCATTAACTGCATCAACAGTAAAATATGCTATAGTTAATAAGTGCGTTCCCTATTTATTACATTACATATTACAAAATAATACTAAAACAATAATTATCATTTTTATTAATGAAAATATATAAACCTATTATATGTTTATTCAATGAATACAAAAAAATAAAGTAATAATTAATTTATTTAACAGATATGAACGTAAACCTTGGTTTGGACATTTACAACTCAAAATTTAAGGATACGCGTTATTACTTCAGGTATAAAAATGAGAGCTTTAAAAAAATAAGCACGGAAAAAAATAGATCTGTAACTGCCGCTTACGTCATTACTTGGGGTAACCAAAAGTAATTAATAGAATCTCGGGGTAAATTAATATATTTAATGACATAAGATAGCACAGTTACAAAGAACAGACACTTAGACAATTACAAGACAAACATTTAAAGAAAATAAGTAAAAATAAGTAAAGTTTACAAAGTCCAGGATTGGACAACGAAACGGGGGAACGCACGCTTGTCCAGATCCAAACTCTCTCTGACCGTACTACAGTGTTTCGTACAGTCACACTTCCGGTCTAAGCCCATATTGTAATGGCGGTACCTACATTTCGGTCTTGGAACTATACCGTGTGTTACAGATCTACTAAATCGAAATACTGCTAATATAAACAAAATGACATTCCTCACGAACTTATATGGTAGTACTTCTTGAAGTACGCTACTTTTTTATAGTTTGGAATAATATCTAGAATAAATGACTTCAAACTATGAGAGCATTGCGTACGTTAATATAGGTTTTTTTCTTAAAAAAAGAAAGGGGGCGGGGAGACAATGACGAATATACCTAAAAATTAAAAATTGCAACTTGAAAGTATAGGCGCGCGTTATATGGCGGATTTTAGGATATTTTAATCAGACCATTTCGGGGTCCGGATATTAGTGCTTTGTGGCATTTTTGACAACTGAGCAGAAAAAGAATTCTTCTTCGATACAGTTCTTCAAACATATCTACTCCTGTCGTTTATAGTTCTGATTCACTGAGAAGGAGTCGCCGCAGACACCCTTACTTGGGAGGAAAATCTTTTTTAAGCTGTGGAAAGGCTTTCTGATCTATATTATTTAAAGAGAATGTCGTTTTCGGCTATTACTGGGCTCAGGTGTCGTCCGCGTCACTTGACCATGGTTCAAAATTACGCGGACCGTCGCCAAAAGCCCTCGTGTAGCTGAACAGTGCGACATTAATATTCACTCACTCACTCAATCAGCTTTTACTGTAATTATTACATATCCTTTACGCCCTTTGCAGCATCTTTCGTTGATTTCATCTTCAATTAAAATGGTGGGTCTTTTTGTTATGTGGGCCATAATCGAATTTATACCATTGGTTGTGATTTTTGAGTATCAAACTCATTCACTTTGAGTATCACTGATTCGCGGTGGTTATATATTCAACCAGTAATATTAAGATGAACTGCCATCTAGTGTTAAATTTCCTCTCCAACACTGAGCTGGAATTTTTGATGACCTTGAGAATGGTTCTTTATTTCGAGAAGCATGTACTTCCGATCTGTCGATCCACAAGTGGCCGAGGTGGTGGAGTGATCATATTCGCAAACTCGTGGCCATCTTCATCAAGTCGTGGGTACTATTCTGGTGTCACTACAGACCCATCGTGCCAAGGGCCACATTAAACCTATTGAGACTCAAAGTCTTCACATTGACGTTGTGTAAAAGTTTAGAGATGGTGCCGTCCTTGTCACTCGACTAGGGTTCAAAATTACTAAGTCCGTCCCTAATAGCTGTAATGTAACTTCAAAGTGGGGTGTAAATGAAAAAAAATCTAATCAAATCCAATGTACCAGTCCACAAACATTTGCCTAACAACGTTTTTGGCAAATAAAATAAAAAGAAATTCTTATTCGGTCCAGTTAGTTGCTTTTTCATATTCATAGAAGAATTTCAAACATTCCTTTAAAAGAAGGTATGTTTTTTAGCCGTTGAAATACTTTCTAAGTGATTACTATTTAGAGAAGGTATCTATATTATACGTCCCTTAATGTATTGAACCTCATTTGGAACGTTTTTTATTGACGACCTCGACTATTCTGGTTAAGATAGCGGTTTATTTGACGCATGTGACGTAGCCTTTTCTACTACTGGTGCTGAATTTTAAAAGTTTCAAATAGATTTTTAAATGAATTTTATGTCCGAGGGGGAATATTGAACTATGCGGCTGGGCTGTGTCATTGGCCTTATTGACACGTATGTAACAATTTCGCAATCTACACCAAACACTAATTTACCACCAATTGTAAGATGCCATGATTGTTACAAATGCATTTCCCTGATAAAGATCGAAGCTGAATGAAAGGTTAAAAAACATTAAGTATCTATTCACAAAAAGGAGGATCTAAAATAAGAAAGAATCACTGCGTCACCCATATTTACCCAAAACAGTAAATCTTCCAGGAAAGAAGGTATATTAATCACGCACCTTGGAATTGTAAATTCAGAACTTACTCAAAGATAAGGGGCTCATGAAGGGCAGATCAACATAAGAACTTGCTCTTTTATATGGAATAAAAAATTAACTTGCAGTAAGGGATGTTTGAAAGTAAATACAACTAAAGCTAAATTTACACTGAATGCTCAAGATGCGAAGAAATACATCGCATATTATTTTGGATTGCTAAATTCTTTATTTTTGTACTTATGCTTTCATTCAAAGAGAGAGAGAGACAGAGAATTCAATTTAATTTTAGTATGATTTGATGCATGAATTTTTTAAAAAATAAATCCATAAAATTTTTTATTGATGATTATTATAAATCAAAGCGTCTTCATATTTTTTCGTATAAATTCACACAACTTGATTTTTTAATGACTTCTAAGAAATCCATTGACTCTTGCTTAAGAACGCTCATTTCTAGAAAATTTCTAAGCTGATATTGTCTTTGAATCTTCCAAAACTCTTAGAAATGTGTATGATAATATTTATTTCCTAGATTATTTTCTTAAAGATCATTTTGAAACTTTTTTTAGCGTGTAATTCCTGAAGTATTTTTTTTAAAAAAAAACTATTAATTTACAGTGTTTCCCTTAATTAAAAGAAAGTGTTAATAACTTTCTATCAGTGTGACTATTTTAAATATTCTCACTACGTACGAGAGAAATTCAGAGTAATGGATTTTACCCGTAGTATCGAAAATAAAGATGATTCCAATTATTAAATATTTCGAAATAGCTTAAGCAGCTTATGAACAAACTATGCTTTTTTAAACGGGGATTTATGTTTCGTACTATGGACGAACATAGCAATTGAGAGATTAGTGCTATTCTTAGTTCATTTTATATTTCTTAAAATTAATCCTAATTTATTACTTGTAAATTTAAAATGTATCATTTATTATTTTATTATTATGTTTTAATCAAAAATCAATATTTTCCCAATTTTACCAATTATATTAACGTAAAACCCGACGTATAACACGCACATATACTTTCAAGCAGCATTTGTTAATTTTTATATATATTTGCCGTACAACTCACACTCCCTTTTTTACATAGAAACCTGGAATATACGCGTGTAAGGGGCTCTTATGTCTTAAAGTAATTTATTCGAGATATTCCAAACTTAAGAAAAAATAGTACATTTCTAGAGCGACAACCTTTTAAGTTCATAAGGTATTTTTTTTAATAAACAGTATTTTGAAATATGTAGAAGTATAAATTTTTCTATGTTTATCTCTTTTTATTTTAAATTTTTAATGCTCTCTTGTTTAAAACCGGCGTATAACGCACAATCGTAAATTTCGATCTTATTTTTTAGTGCTTTACGAGAATTCTTTTATTCATATATAAATTGTTTACTAAAGCGTCTTACACTTTAGAGGTTAAATTATGCAAAATGATTTTAGACTTAATTATTAAATACAGCTTTCTTTTTATTTTCGCATTTCTTCTTTTAACTAATGTTTTATTTATCGAATGTTGTTTTCGTCAATAAAGACTAAGATTCCAATAGATCGTACACACACAAATACATACTTTAATTAAAAATAAAACATTCTCTTTGTTATATTTGATTTGTTTTTGTCACTTTTGCAGCAATAATTGATTTTTCTCTATTCAATAAGTAAAATGTTTTCTTAATAAAACGAAACATTTTAAAAATTCAATATGTTTCTTTAAAGTATTTTACAGATGAAATTTCGAATTAATAAGAATCGTAATAATCCCAAAAAATAATTATAATCAAGCAAATTATACTTATAATTAAACAAAATTAAAAATAATTATATGTATATATATATTTGATTGCACAAATTGGCACCAGATTATTGCTTTGTATTTTAAAAAGTCTCATTATTGCACACATTATATTTTGGTTAAGCAGATTAGGGAAAAAAAATTCTTAACTTAAATATTTTCTTTTAATGCTCGTATTATTTTCTCTTCGTTATTTCAAGACTAAAAGCTTGCTTCAAGCCAAATAATGCTTTCTTCTTTCAATATTATAGAATATAATGCAAACACTGAACATTTTTCTAGACAGGATAATTGCCTCAGTGAAAATGTATCTTTATTCAGATAATGTATGGAAAGAATTACATTTTTTTATACTTGCTAGTTCTATGCCATTTTTTTCAAAATATATTCTATATTTTATCTGTTATATTTTAACGCCAACTAGTTTTTAATCTTAAATGTTTGGAAGAATATTTGGCGACATATATTTCTGGAATATTTAAATTTTAAAATAGACATAACATGTGCATGTAGTGGAATTATACAAATTCTGCAAATATATGAATATTTTCCAATCTAAGAGTATATTCCAAATTTCGATACAAACTCATGGCCGGAGTGTCATGGTGTCAAGTCCTGGTGCCACTGAAAACCCCACCGTACAGATGGAACTGATGCACGTTAAATCTATCGAGGCTCAATGTGTGATCATTGGTGTGATGTTGTAGTAAGAAAAGCCAGTTCAGGTTGTGGTAACCTGTAGTTACCCCGAACATTTGAACCCTTCTGTCTATCTGTAAACCCGGCTAGATGTGTAGGAGGAACTAAATAATCCGCAGACATTATGCCAAGCTAATTTGATTTATTAATTCTTATTGAAATTACATAATTCCAATTGAGGTATATAACAATGGTAGAGTGCAGAGGTGAGATATTCTAATGCAGGGATAATATTACAGAACCTCAACTGAATCTAAGACGGCTTAATTACGTTTATTTACAACTACGTCGCACACTAATAATCCTCTTTTACTTAATCAAAGGTACAATACCTGGATTCCTAATGTTTCGGATCCTTCACGGGAAACTTCAGGCACTTCATTTGCTTGATCAATTGACGATGGCTCCACGCTCTTTAATCTTTAATTCGACTGCTTTTCAATCTTTACTAACCACTTCTCCTTACACCCCTCAAACTTAACTTGTCAACAACTACGTGTCTACAGCTCACTTGCTTCACTTTACTTCACTTAACTTCACTTGACCTCTTACTTCACTCCTCTTCAACACGCGAAAACCGAATTTATATAATTTTCCTCATTTACATAAATCACGCTTGGTTTCTCAATGAAGGTCGGTTGAAATAAATATTTTGATTTAAAGGGAAACGAAGAAATCAGTAGAAACGCGTATAGATCCGTCACAAGGTGTCGTACTCCTCATTTGGCGTAGTTCAAAATTACTGGGTCAATCCCCAATAGCACTCGTGTTGCTTTATAGTGCGACGTTTATAAAACACTCTCCACCAATTTCGATCCAATCCGATTGATTGATTGTTTTTAGCACACTTTGAAACTAACGAGAGTAGTTTTGAATACCAGTCACATGAAGATGACATCCGAGCTGGCGCCAAATGTCTCCAAACTTCCACCAAACGCCAATGAGAGCACTTTGAGCCTTTACCACTGACGTGTATCAACCCTTTTACATGGCGAGTGTTTAGTGACGCCAGGATTCGAATCCCTGACTTGATAGCGAATATTGATTAAAAAATAAGTCGCCAAATCTGGAAGTGTTATATGGAATTGTCGCCAAATCTGGATATCGTTATTCCTGATTTCCTGATAAGGACAATGGAACAAAATTATGAAATTATTGCATTGTCATCCGTCCTTGGCAAGTGTGCAAAATTTCGAATTAATTTGCCCTTTTAAAGTGGGTAAAAATTCCGTCCAAGATTCCGTTGCATGCAAGTAAAATTTATAAAAGCGTGTTAATATTAGTAAATCTATATATCATTCAAAAATATAATCGTTTCACTTTTGAAGTGAAAACTTCTTTAGCGGCGTTGGGCACTTTTTGATAGGGGAAAATCTTATGAGTTCGCGTCACCGACATGCTCTGACTGGCGCATGCGCAGTGTGCTGTTCGCTTTAGACACTTTTTGGATGGGTGAAATCTTGTGCGTTCGCGTCATCGAAATGCTTATGGCAATGTAGCTATACAGCTGACGTATAATGCTGTGTATATCTTATAAGTGAAGTTGATTGGATTTAGTGAAAAGTTCAATGTGTATATACTGTGCTTTGCTCGTTGCGATTCAGAGAATGGGCAATACATGTTTATGTGTGTGATTGCCGTCTATATTTAGCCTGGAAAATCTAAGAGACAGATACAACAATTTTTATTCGAAAATTTGATGATTTATACAAAAGAAGGTTCTGAAATACTCGAAAAAAGGTTTGGCGAAAAATATGATAATGTACCGATGATTTTAAGTGGAGACTTCAATATTAACTTTGCAGATGATAAAAATCTACCACTAATTAAATTTCTAAATGAAACACTTAATTTAAATATGTCCAATGATCAAAAACTCAATACTACAAAATATAAAATGACGATCGATGCGGTTTTTACGCGATACTTAGATAAATTTGAATCAAACATTTTCTTTTCTTACTTTAGTTACCACAAGCCTTTTGTATCTTTTTTAGAACAAAATGAAATAATTGAAAGTACAAAAAGTCTTAAGTATTGTTGAAATTAATGACAACAATGATGCAAACAATTAAAATAATGTTAAAAATCAAGTACATTGAAATTTAAATAAATACAAATACTATCCATAAATAATATATGACTGTACATTAATTGTTATTTCAATTGAATTGTATTTATATTTTGTCATGATCTTGTATAGCCCGTAATATATTTGAATAATAAAAAACCATATAAACATGCATTTAGTTGTTGCTCGGAGTGTCAATAGATGTGAAAACCAGAATGATGTTGATAATTTTAGTTCAAACATTATGAAAATTCAAATTTTAATACTAAAAGTTCTAAGTTTTCACTTCTACCGGCAGTTTCTATATATATATATAACTGCCAATTTTTTTATTGATCTGTTTTATTCAATAATTTACTGGGAGAGTGTCACGGACTCGTAGATGACATGTCATGAGTTCGAGTCATTGTGCCACTGAAGACCCACTGTGAAGAGTGATTGATACACGTTGAATCCGTCAAGGCTCAAACGCCCTCCCGTTAGCATGTTGTGGAAGTTCGGAGATCGGTGTTGGCCGCGGTAGCCTAGTGGTCAGGGTAACGGGCTCATGGCCGGCGAGTCATGAGTTTGAACCAAATAGACCATCCATGTAGTTGCACGGGCCGATGCACGTTAAACCCGTCGAGGCTCAAATGTCCTCCCGTTGGTGTGGTGTGGAATTTAGGAGAACGGTGTTGTTTTCGTCACTTGACAGTGATTCAAAAATACGAGATTTGTTGCCAAAAGCCCTCTAGTAGCTGTATAATGCGACTCACTCGGAGAGGGGGTGCTAGCTCAGGTGTCGTACTCATCGCTTGACTATGGTTCAAAACTACAAGGTCCGTAGCCAATAGCCCTCGTCTTTTTGAGACGTAAATAAGCACTCACTCTCTCATGCAATGATTTAACTGTATTAACTTAGAAAATGTAATTTAAATTTATAAAACTCAATCTCTTTGAGCTTAATATAACAATTTGTATATAATTATAAATGCATATTTGAGTATTTTAAGAAATCAATAATACCCAAGAACAATAATTTTTAAACAAAATTAGAAGAAACACTCAAAATCGAAATAAGCACTCAGCATTTTATCGAGATGAATAGAAATATAAAATGCTTAAAATTCTCCAAAACAAATTAAATTATTTTCTTTGCACAAATCGTTCAGAGAGAGAGAGAGAAAATTACTTAAATCCCCGCGTTTTTTTTTTAATTCCCGTATCTTCCAGAAGTACAATGTGTAAAGTGATAAAGATTTTTATGCATAATAAAGTTTCTGTATTACCAGTGTCGATTCTGATTTTTAGTCAAAAGAAAAGTAATCGAATGGCAACAGGAAAAAGAAGTTGTGACATTAAAATCTTTATTATCGAGATGTGTCAAAAGGTATAAAAGTCCTAACGACCTCTCTCTGCCGCGGTTACAGTAAATAAACGTGTAATCTAATTACTGTTTCTCATATCACCGCACTGCTTGTAAAAAAGACTGAAAAAATCTATAACCCACTAAACCGTTACTTCATAAATTTCGCCAGACCATTATATGAAGACGTTAAATTCCGTCTCTTGTACATTACCCGGGGCGTCGCTTAAATGCTACCGGAACTTATAAATAACCCCCGGAAAGGAATAAATTAATTGCGTTTATAAAATAAATAACTGGAGTGATAATCATAGAATCCGGTCGAAGAAGGAAAGAATATTTTCGGAACAAGCTAAAATATTTCCCGTGGTCATTTGATTTGATAAATGACCAACGGCTCTCCAGTTGGCTGTCTATTGCTCATTAAGTTTTCCGATAAGTTATTAAAAGTTGTAGCGTGGCAGCCGCGAGATGAATAAAGTTGTACATTATTCGAAATAAATCTGGTGCAATCAATTGGTTTTCAAGGAAGGATCTAATTCAAGATAATTGGAAAAATAAATCCAAACACGATAAACTGACAAAATATTTTACTTTATCTTTAACGCCTGATAAGCATTGTTATTCAATATTTTAACATCGCCTCTTCCAACTTAAATGTTTGATACATGCATTGAATTGAAATATATCTTATTGATTTGCTTTGATTTACTATATAATAATGAATTTTCTCTCTCTCTCTCTATATATATATACTAGCCATTATCCACCCGCTTCGTTGGGTATTTCAGGATGTTCTATGGCTATATGCTGCTTTTAAGTTTTTCTTATCGAAATCCTAGCATTAAGTTTTTGAGATCGTATTCAAAAACATTCTTATGGTCCTCTTTACTTTATTTAAAAAGAACATGACTTGAATTTCTAAAACTGGAGTATATTTTTCTTTTACACCTCCGTAAACCCTTCACTTCCGCTCTTGAGACTTGATTTCCATAAAACACGTTTTTAGCAGATCTTTACTGAACCAAAGAACCTTACCTTCCTAATTTCAAGTCTAACAGTTCCAAAGATCTCGTGATGAATGGGTCGCCTTTCTTCTATACATTTTTTTTACAAGTTATTAATTATAAACGATGCTTAAGATTGTATGATGGTCATCGTTCATGATCTACACGAAAACTATTGAAATCGAACCTCGCAGTTTCGAACTATTATCACATGATGAAGATGTTTTATTTGCTCATTTTCTCCTTATTTTTACACCCCGTCCTTCAAAACGTTTCCTTAACGTACAACCTGTTCTAGTATTTCTCAGATCGTTGTAAACTCGTGGCTTCCGGTATTTCTGTTGCATCATAAGCAAGAGTTGGTAATCTGTGGCACGCGGTGCAATTCTCAGTGGCACTCTGCATTACTCAACAGATTTGTCAATTTTTGAGTGGATGAAAGTCGATAAATTTGTAATGGGACCTTATTTGACAAACATCTTCAGAATTATGGTCATATATGGAATTCCGAAAATATCTGAAAGATAACTCTAAGGATAAATTTACAGCTATTTTGTAAATTATTGAATGTCATTGCTGGAGAGATTTAATTGTTTGAAGGGAGAGAAAATTGCATGTACTCTGCTTTCCGCTTTTGTTTCTACATATCGGAGTAAAAAATATTTTCTCATATGAAAAATATTTCGAGTCCTCAAAGAAATTGCTTAACACCTGAATGTTAATCGTTAACTGAATGTTTAATCGTGTTAAATTGAGAATCACAAGTTTTACCCCTGATTTTGTGATATGAAAGCAGAGAGGTTTAAGTAGTAGGTTCGCATTAAAATGTTTTTTTATCTATTTATTAAACTACAACATCAATAATGAAGGAAAATACTTATATTTTATGTTCTATCTTTCTTATCTTAATAAATATGTTTAAAACTACATGATATATGTATAGTTTTAATTTTCCTATTTATGTTGAAAAAGTGGTTACATTTTATGCTTTTTATTTTTATCCTAAGAAATATCTTTAAATGTTGCAAAATTAATTTACAATAGAGTGCCGTTTATCCGAATCAATTGGGACCGTACACTGTTCGGATCCGCGATTGTTCGGATAACCGAAAACCAAATGCGACTGGACACTATACGAATATTGAAAATCATCCCATGCGGAAAACGTGCTTGAAGAAAAAGCAAAATAGGTGCAAAATGTCGTAATTTTACCTTTATTGAGGAAAATAATCAATTATTTTTCGCTGTACCATTGTACACCTTCGTTTTTCGCTGCAAGGTCTCTGATTCCCTTGAGCAGCAGTAGTTGAGTGGAACAGCACTCTGTTGTTCGTACCCCTCCATAGCTGTCTTTTAACGCAGAAACACGGCAGCATTTGATGGACACCTGCTACTTTAGTTGTTGTTGTCCTCTTCTTCATCCGTTTCCTCATCGACAGGGTTGGATTCTTCTTACACGGAAGTCACATTCACGTCACCATTTAGCATTTGAATACCAAACTTCGCGAAACGGTTCATTATTTCAAGTTTTGTCTCCTTATTCGAGACGTTGCGCTTCCGTTTTGAATTCGAAGCCATAGCAATTCACAAACAAAAGAGCATGTATACATGCCCTCACTTGGAAACAAACTGATCTAATATTCCACGCAGATGTTTACCAAATCACACAACTGAAATTCCCGAAGTATCCCACACCTTGGATTTTACCGTCACTTTTGGCCTCGCGTGAAACAACTGTTGAGCATTGCACTGTTCGAAAACATATTCATAAACAGTACATCCAGTTGACAGGGGGGGGGGGAAAATGGTTCGCGGATATTTGACGCTCCGGATAATAAACGTTCGTATAAACAACGCTCTACTGTATAATAAAACTGTAAATCTCTATACTATTGATCTCTATTTTGAACACTGCATTGCATTATCGCGGGAATTGAATTGTTTCAAAAATGTCCTACTGTGTGGTACGCTGAATCATATTGGTAGATTTGTTTGACACGCCAGAGCTAACATGTTGCTGACCCCTGAGTTACAGTCTCCCACTAAATATATGTTGTGTAGAGAGATTAGTGCACGTCAAAGTCCTCTCGTTAGTGTTGTGTGGAAATTTGGAGAGTGAGGTACAATCTTTTATTTCGTCCTCGTCATTTGGCCAGAATTACGAGATCCGTCACCAATACTTTTCAAACAGTCAATTAATACATAGATAAGTGTACCATAGCACGAGACTCCAAATAGCAACTCAATTTGAGTGCGATCACAATTGCTTGACTGCCATAACCCTCCATTGACGAATCTTTTGTATTGATCAGATATGATGGTATCTAAAGAATATTCCGTAATTTTAACCCAGTATTCATTGAAAATCTTGAATGGCAACCACATTTAGATAGTAAAACTGACAGATACCTTTCCGTTAATGCACCGCTGTTCGTCGCTGAGAATGAGAATACAAAATAAGATGCGTTTAGAAATATAAATAAGTGTAAAATTATTTATTATAGTAAAACAATTTTATATGAAGCATATTTAAATATTAAAAAAATACTAAAAGAAGATGAAGAGTTCAATCTAAAGTGGCTGCATAAATCTCAAATGTCCTTCTAAATTACAGAAAACGATTCAATTTGGTGATGTAAGGGAGATTTCATCAAATCTATCAAGTAGTTTTCTTAAATCTCTAACAGTGCCCCTTTGGGGGTATTTTCGTGCCATTTTTCACTGTCGCAAAAATGTTCCACCTTATAAGAATAACATCCACTGGCGTAGTCTATGAAATTATAGCTACGATTGACAAGGAAATGTCCACAACCACAATGTATTTCGATTCTCCTTGTATTAAACAATTGGAAAAAAACAATTGAAAAAAAAATTGATCACAATACTCTTACTGAATCACAGTCATTAAAATATCGAAACGGGAAATAGTAACCAGAAAATGCTTTAATTTTTTGTCATAAACCTCTAAATAGTTGAAAAACACAAAAAAAAAAAAATATTCTTCTTCTAATTCATTACACTATATAGTCAGTTTATTTTTTAAAGAAAAAAAGATATGACGAAAAATGACTGGAAATCGAAAGATTAAAATCAAATCTTTGGTACAGTTGGCAACCTACTTTGGCACAGTTAGCAGTCTACTTTGGCGCAGTTGAGTTTACTTGATTGACATCATGCTGATGGTAAAATACCGATTTTTTACTTATTTTTTTGTGTTTAGTAGATTTTATCTAGTGAATTAAATTAAGCCGTCGTTAATTTTTCACTTTTCATCAATTTTCTTGTGAAAGTATTTTTTTTTTACCAAATTCCCTTCGAGCATTATACCAATATAGTTTTTCTGTATTATAAAATAATTTGATTTATCAAACCATTATGTAGTCATTTTAATATATCACCATGACAACAAACGCCTGTTAGATAAAAACTCGGCACATTACAAAATATTGGAATTTTTAGTGGTGATTTTTTGGAGAATTATTATCAACCAGTTATAACTCACGTAAAAAATTTATTCTGTACTAAAAAGTTTTCTTTTTTAAAGAAAAGAAGATAATGCGATTTTTGTTGTTTATAGCTTATTTTCTTTCTTGTAAATTCTCTGAAATTAAAAAAATAAATAAATTGTTTTAAGTTCTTTAAAAACATCTATATATTTTTTAAAAATGCATATGTTATTGTTATGACAGATAAGCATATATTTGAGTTATACCATTTCTATTTTATACACCTCTTCAAATTTTTAATTGGCAATATACTGGTTCAGGCATGCACATAAAATGCATTCCATATATTTCCACCGATAAGACGGCCTTCAGATCAGACTAAGTACAAATGTTATCAAAGTTGAGTTGTTTTGTAAATAAGAGAATATATGAGCTATAAGAGATGACTCCCAAGTTATAAATGGTTTAGAGATTTTGTTCAAATCGATGATCTGGAACAAAATTTATATTCTATATCAATGCAAAGCACTTTTTTGCTTCCCCAAAAGTTTTATGGATTACTTATCGATTTGTTAGGTACAAAATGGGATAAATATTATGAATTTTGTGTTAAATAATGTAAATAATTTGTATTTGGATGTGTAATGCATTTATATTACACTAAGTTATATTTATTTTAGGTTAAAATTGTAATATTCGCAAGCAACGCTGTCCCTTACGTTATGATGGCGATTCATTGGAAACTTCTTCGTAACTTGACCATGGTTTAAAACTACAAAGTCCGTCGCCAAAAGCCCTCGTGTAGCTAACAGTGCAACGTAAATATTCACCCACTCACACCCATAGAGAACTAGGCGAAATCTTGGCGATAGAGCCAAATTGGCGTAATTTTTGAGAACCAAGTTGGCGACCATTTTTGACAAATTCGAGACTCTATGGATTTTTCTAGAAATTATTGGAGAAATACACTAATTTCACGATCTATGATGCAAGCGGATCTTTCTCGAAGAATTCTTGAGATCTATAAATAGGGAGACGCTCGCACCGAACCATTTAGTATAGTTTTGACTGGAGATTAGTAATCTTACCTTGATCGTGTGAAGAAGTGATTAGCTCGGCTGTCGAGTATAACGAGCGGTGCATGTGAATAATCTTTTACATATGGGTATTTTAGACATTCATAATTGTGTCTGAGCGCTGTAGAAAGTGTAGAATTATTCTGCAAATTTTGCTTATTGGCGAATCATGTATTCCAAGGATTGTTTTCTCGACAATAAATTTCCATCGCTCCTAAAGAACTGTCTTGTTTTTTGCGACTAATTTGCAATAAATCCTCGAACCCTGATCAGCATAATAATATGAAGAGCTTCTTAACAACGAAAGTGAAGATGTATTTTCTGTGCTACTTGTTCTAGGTTAGGCGGTCTTCAACCTTTCACGCGCGCTGGAGGGTCACAACAATAATTTCACAATAATCCGCGGGCCACCCGATTGTCAAAAAATATTGTAGTCATGAAATTTATATGTATATAAAAAAGGAGGTTTGTTTTACAAGATTACAATTGTTTCTAAGGGAAGAGATGGTGTTTACAGATTTGTGAATATCGGTTTCAAAAAAGTTAAATGGATGTCGAATCAAAATAACTTGCAAACCTGTTAGAGATAAGAATCCAGATGCATAGTCAGATTTTTTTTTATATATTTAAAATTGTTTAATTTACAGCGAAGTTTTTGAAAAATTTGCCATTTACAGAAAATTTTATCTCAAATGGATATCAAACACAGCAGTGAAATGTTTTAACTATCAATAACAGAAAAAAATACGGCGTTTTTTACGACAAAAAGCAGATAGTGCAGTTTTTTTTAAAAATTTACTCAAATTCAAATGAATGGTCACTAAAATGCCTTCAGCGGGCCTTTCTTGGCCCGCAGGCCACGGGTTGAAGTCTCCTATTTTAAAGGATAAATGTGAGGATTGTGCAGGATTTTAAATATATCAGTTAGTAATTTGTTTTATGCTTTTTTTAATTTTATACAAATTTTAAGCTTATTTTTTGTACTTCTATATATGACCCCAAATTTTGGAGCTTTTATATTTATCTCATCTATCACATTATCTACAGTAATGTACAATATTTATTAAATCTTAATAAATTTGGACATTTTAATGTGGGAAATTTATTCTAAGACCTCTAATGTAATTAATTATATATATCTTAATTTCTCCTTTACACTTTTACTTTCATTTCTCTGCATAGCACCACAAAGAAATCCATAATAATAAAATTTTGTTAAATGAACGCATAAGCAGATATTGTAACTATTACAGACGGTACTATAGACGACGTTTGTTAAAAAAATTAACTATTAATTAACTTTTCGGTAACTATCCTATAAATAAAACTTTTATGATTTACATTATTTGCTTTAATTGAAACAGCAGTGCAAACTCCTAACAATTACTAGACCTCATACATCACATGTGTTTTTCGTTTGTCTGATATGTTCATATGCTTATATGCTTCGTGTGAACAATACAAATTTATTTACATTTAAAATATAATACATCTTCAATGTTGTTATTTTTTTTTTCAATAATATTTTAGCACAGGGTTTTGTTTTGACAAACATAACATTCTCAAATATCGCCTTCAAGTTGCTGTTATATAAAATTTCAAATCAAAATTTTGAATTCACTGCTAAAGCAATTGTTATAAAGGGAGCTCAAATATATTCCAGCACTTTCTAGCAGAAATTTCCATTACAGTTGTAGGAAGAGAAATGACTTTCAATTTTGTCGCGAAACGTTTTTGTTAAAATTCTTTATTTTTCCGTCGAATTTCCTTTAAAATAGACGATGATGAAATAAAGCTGATTTAAAGTCCCGTATAGGTTATCTAAGCGCCTGTAAAATACACGCATTTATTTTTAGTGAAAAGAAAAAAGATTCTTTTTTCCGACGTTAATGTTTATTTATAACACGGATATTGAACCGCTTCTCTAAATCAAAATGGTTCATTTAAGTTGTCTGGATTTCGGGATCTTGTTTCCATACCATTGAGAAGTTTTCTTAACGGTTAAAATAATCAGAAGTATTGATAATATCCAAAATTAAAAGCATGCATGAAGAGGAACTTAATCTATATACTTGAAAAAATTTGGAAGGAATTTATTTTTTAAAAATAAAAATTGTCTCTGATTTTTCTTTATCTTCTCAAGAAACTCAAACCGAATGTATTTTCAAACTGAATGTTTTTTTTAACTACAGAACATAAATAAATAGCAAATGAACTTCTGCAAAGTGTATGGCCACAGTATTGAAGTGGTTATGATTACAAACTGGCAACTATATGAACTAATATATATACACTGGTGTCCAAAAGTTAAGTATAATTGATAATTATGTGAATAAAGAAGGAACAGTAAATCAGAATGGCGGAAAACGTGATATGCGAGTGTAAAATGGTTATAAAATAAGGAAGCAAATCAAAAGAATGATAATAATTAATTTTATTACCCAAAGTAGCAGTTTGAAAGAAAACTGAGCATAGCAAGGATTCACACTTTAAAGAAAAAATGAAAGAAAACATTGAATAAAATACTGATGCTGCAGTTTAATAAGGCGTGTGGTCACCTCTCTGACAGCCAGGCACGCTGCACAGCGATTTACCATACTTGCTATGAGATGATGAATGGGTTGTGGGCTTAAATGGTTCCAAGCTTCTTGGAGAGCTCTCATCAATTCTGTAACGGAGCTTGATGGGTGCGAAAGGGCTGCAATTTGTCTTCCGAGCATATCCCATACATGCTCGATAGGATTTAAATCAGGGGAGTTCGCTGGCCACGACATGCGCTGGATGATGTTTTCCGTTTCTAGGAAGTCATCAATATGCACCGCTCGGTTACATGGCACATTATCATCCATGAATATGAAGTCAGGACCGACAGAACCTCGAAACAAGGGAACATAAGGCTCAAGAACTTCGTCTCTGTATCTTTGAGCAGTCACAGACCCTGTGTCAAAGAAATAGAGGTCTGTGCGGCCGTCCATCATGATGCCTGCCCATACCATTACTCCCCTTGTTGGAAAATGATGTCTTTCCGTTATGTTTCTTGGTTCAAAACGTGTTCCACGTTCTCTCCATATCGTTACCCGCCGAGAATCACTACTCAGACTAAACCGGGACTCGTCACTGAACATCACATTGGCCCACTCTCCCACACTCCAATGTTGATATTTCAAACTCCAGTTCAAACGAGCGCGTTTATGCGCAGATGTGAGGGGAATGCAAACTGCTGGTCTTCTGGCATACTGGCCAGTATTATTGAGTCTCCTGTAAACAGTTTGTCTCTAAATTCGTATTCCTGTGGCGACTGTGAGCGCCGAACCCAGTGCTCTGGTAGTACTGCCCCTCTGACGTCGCGCACTTATTACCAGATATCGGTCTTGGCAAGGGGTTGTGACTCTTGGTCGACCTGATACTGGTTATCGGGTAACATCTCCCGTTCTTTGAAACCTCTGCCACAGTCTTGAGATCACAGACTGGTCCACATTCAGAATTCGAGACACTTCGGTTTGTGATCGTGAGGATTTCAGCATTCCAACGATTCTTCCTTTCGTAAACATGTCCAATTGGCGTCTTTGTGCCATCATTCACCTTGTTTGATGGTTAACAACGTTCCTTCGCACAACAGTTGCACAAAACTTGTCTGAACTGCCTATGCTGCGTGAATCGGTTGGTCCGCGTTCCGACATGCGCCGGTGCAATTTTCGAAATTTCATGCCCCAAATGACCATTTCTCCGGACACAACTTTTGAACCGTTGGACTCACGAACATAAACTTTACATATTCTTAATGAACTTGTCGAGATGAAAAGCAGTCCGATGGTTCAAAAGTTGTATCCAGATAAATGGGCATTTTTCTAATGAAATATCCAAAATTTTAAATATTTTCAAACCTGAATAAAAAAGAAAGTTTTAAAGTGAAATTCAAAATGAATACATATTTCTTCTCGTATCAACGAGTTCTTTTAGAATCTATAAAATTTATGTTCTTCAGTCCGATGGTTCAAAAGTTGTGATCGTGAGGATTCCAGCATTCCAACGATTCTTCCTTTCGTAAACATGTCCAATTGGCGTCTTTGTGCCATCATTCACCTTGTTTGATGGTTAACAACGTTCCTTCGCACAGCAGTTGCACGAAACTTGTCTGAACTGCCTATGCTGCGTGAATCGGTTTCTCCGCGTTCCGACATGCGCCGGTGTTTCGCGCAGGACGTAGTCGACTGAAAAGTTTTGCATAAACCCAATGTTTCTTCTTCACCCAATTAATATCCGCAAGAAATTTGGAATAATTTTACGAATATTTACTCCATGATTTTCGCATTTTACGATTTATGCTTAACTTTTGAACACTAGTGTATATTAGTTATATGTTGTCACCTGCTAAATACGACGAAAAACTTTTTTTCACGATATAGTGAATGTCAATGCGCTCGAGAGAATATATTTAAATTTAATTATTATAAAAATATCTTCTTATAGTATTTGTGTCAATAATCTTATAGTTGTAGATTTAAAAAAAAGATAATTTAGTTTCTACAAACTTTGTTATAGCCAAATATAATTACGAAAAAAAGGGGGGGGATGAAAGCAAGTAGGTTAGTGCTTCTCAAGCTTTCAATATCCGTGACCCAATATTCAATAATCATTTTTATCGCACCCCCCTTCATACAATAGCAATGTATTGAATTCAATAATACTACACATTGACGCTAAAGCTATAATACGATTTCAACCTCTTAAGAGTCACCAGTGTATATAAACCGGCGTCTTGCTCAGCCAAAGCATTAATTTTCTGGACGTATATATACGTCTTTCCGAAGTACGATCTTTTAAGTGCGCTACTATCCATAAAATTATTTCAATGGCTTCGGAATGCAACAAAAGGACCTTGACAGTGTTTGTGAAGGATTTATTTATTTCAGAGGATTTACTTATTTATTCTTTTTCTTCCCCCACCCCCCAAAAAACATCATTTATGCGCATCTACATGGAAAACGATGGCATTGGGAAACGAATCGCTTAACTTAATGGGTACTTTTAATTGGCAATTTAGAGATCAATTATAAACCATACAAATTATGAAGATAAGTGTTAATACGAGCCCATGGGGGCACTGGTAATTATCAAACTTGTTCTTAACTTAGTATTGTTAAATTAATTATAAAATACATTGTACAGTACTCATATTATACCAGTGTAAAAGTGTATTTTATTTTTCATCATGTCAGTATGTATTTTGCTTGTTTACTTTCAGTAAATTCATAATTTCTTTAAATAATCTTTTGTTTTCGATTTTTCTATATGCTGGAGCCCCCTCTTAGGATTATCATGCCCCCTAGTTTGAAAAACGCTGAAGTAGGTTTATGCAATTAAAACTTAATCAGATGGATAAAAATATGTGTTAGCGAGTTTACTTTATAAATTCAAAATTTCAAATATACAGTTGACCCTCGTATAACACGGTTAATTCGTACCGTCACTCTCATCAGAAATTACATCTAATTCCCCCCCCCCCTTGATGTTGGTTGAAACCCGTCTTCAAGATTTATTTCTGCTTCATTACAGAAGTTATTTGACGTAGTTGCAATTACTTGGGTTTCGATTTCATATTTCTTTCAGAATTTCTCTATAAGGAGGAGAACTTTACAATCCTCTTTTAAATTCAATTTTAAAGGAGATGGGATTTTCTCGTATTGGAACGAAAATGATATTCAATTTTTTAAAATCGTGCAATGTGAAAATCATGTAGCATTAAATTCAAATTTTGTACCGTGTAATATCGAAACCGTGTTGCATTAAATTCAAATTTTGTACCACGTAATATGGAAACCGTGTAGCATTAAATTCAAATTTTTACCGTGTAATATGGAAACCGAGTAGCATTAAATTCAAATTTTGTACCGTGTAATATCGAAACCACGTTGCATTAAATTCAAATTTTGTACCGTGTAATATCGAAGCCGTGTTGCATTAAATTCAAATTTTGTAATATCGAAACCATGTTGCATTAAACTCAAATTTTGTAATATCGAAACCGTGTTGCATTCATTTAAATTTTGTAATATAGAAACAGTGTTGTATTAAATTCAAATTTTGTACCGTGTAATATGGAAACCGTGTTGCATTAAATTTAAATTTTGTAATATCGAAACCGTGTAGCATTAAGTTCAAATTTTGTACCGCGTAATATGGAAACCGTGTTGCATTAAATTGAAATTTTGTACCACGTAATATTGAAACCATGTAGCATTAAATTGAATTTTTTTTGCCGTGTCATTACGAAACCGTGTTTTAAAGTACCTTGTTATACGAGGTTCGCTTGTATATACATATATTTAATTTAAATATTAAATCATTAATTAATATCTAACACTAACTTGTTATTACAGGGGGAAAATTGACAAAGTACCACTTTTAACTTTAAATTAGGATCATTTTTGGTAGAGAAAAAAATAAGCTTTAAAAAGTAGTGAAATGAACTATTTAATTTATAAAGATAAAAAAAGCAATAAAAATATTTCCACTTTTTTTCTTTTTTCTTTACTTGTTTTACCAAACATGTACCCAAACTTGAGAGCTAGCAATTTAGCGAATTAAATTATCCATGCTCCACGAAGCATTTTTAAAGAGAGGGAGGAAGTACAACTGTGAAGAGCTCTATTGAGAAGAAACGGTACTTTCGGAAAAAGCCCTTTAGTTAAATTGTTTTATTTGAGTAGGTAAAATAAACTCAGAATTTTACTGAAAGAACAATGATTATACATATATGGAATGATGATTACTCATTATGCGATATTAGCCACTTAGAAATCATGATTATTAAATTTTGTGTTTGTTTTTGAATTGAAAAGCACAATGTGGCAAAAAAGATTTTATATGAGTAACTGCTATTCGCATAATTCTATTTCTATATCTAATCAGTATTTTCATTAATTTTCGTGATAAAAATGAAATATGCTAATATATTGTCACAAACTGATACGCTCTGAGTGGCCGAACGGTTAGAGCACTGCTCTACAATGCAAGTGGCTCGGGTTCGAGCCTCCCAGATATTTGTTTGTTAAATTCAATCATGACTTTCGTTATTTATTATTATGGACATTTGCAAATTATGTAAATTGAATTTATGTTAATCTTTCCCCTGGTGGTTATTCTAGAACCCTCCACCAGGTTTATAAAAGTACTGCAGCTGGATAGGTCTTCAGTTGTGGTGTTGCCCATGTAAGACACTACGACAAAATAAATTGTGTATTGGATAACATCGCCTTATTCCTTTCTACGCGACATTTTGGTGGAGGCGCGGGGTAACGATAGCCATCGGCAACAACGGATATCAGAGAAAGTCGAAGGCTCCAAGGGCTACCTCCAGAATACGGGTTGCTACCTTGCCGAGTCCGAACTGTAAAAAGAATGCCGGAAGGTGAAACGGAAGACAAGGCAACATCATCAATCCCATCTATGTATGTTACCTATCAGCTGCCACGAGAGCCTTGTTCATTCTCTGGCTTGAATACCGAAGATGCTGAAAAATGGAAAAATGATTACGAGAGGATTGCTAACTACAACAATTGGGATGAAACAGTACGTCTTGCAAATGTCGTGTTCTATCTAAGCGGAACTGCAAGGTTGTGGTTTGACAACAATGAAGATCGATTGAAAAGTTGGACAGACTTCGAGAGACTTTTGAAGAGACTTTCGGAAAGCCTGAGGACGTAAAAAGTTTTGCAGAAGGATTATTAAGGACAAGGGCTCAGCGTCCTGGCGAAACGCATGAGTCTTACGTTCAGGACGTATTGTCATTATGCAGGAAAGTGGATAAAAATATGCCAGAAGATCAAAAGATATCGCATCTCATGAAAGGGGTGGCTGAAAATCTCTACCAGGTACTGATAAACAGAGAAGTTAGCACAGTAGATAAATTTGTTACGTGTTGCCGTGAAGTGGATGCCATGAGAAAAAGACGAGTTGTGCCGCTACGATATGAGAGACTACCTAATGTTACACCCATGTCAATGGCCAATGAAGGAGATCTAAGCGATCTAATTCGAAGGATTGTTAAAGAAGAAATCGAGAAAGTACTCCACGGATCGCAACATGTATAGACGACGAGCCAAGCAATTTAGAATCAATTATCCGAGAAGAAGTTCGAAGCAATTTGGCTCCACTCTCTCGAGAAAAACCTACGCCTTCCCCTTACAGAACTCAAAGGACTGGCGGAAGTTCCTGGAGACCAAGGCCGAGACCTCGACAAGAAAACAGACCAACTCAACAGGATACCGGAAGGAAGACTGACCTTTGGCGTACTTCAGATAACGTACCAATTTGCTTTCATTGTGGACGACCGGGTCACGTGACTAGATATTGCCGTGATAGACGACGTGTTTTTAACGCAGCAAGACAAAGAAGGCAATTAGACCAGTCAGAACGCTGGGATTCCGACTCTCTTTCTGATTACGGCCGCGATCCTGAATCTAATTACCAGCGTTACAGAAGTAATTCGCCGTACCCTAGACGCAATCCACAACGCCACCAATCAAGATCTCCATCTCGTCGCTCACCTGTTAGGTCCAGTGAGGAAAACTAAGGCATGCGACCTGCGTGGGAGGTAAGGCCGCAATAAACGAAAACCCTCCAGTATACACGGCTGCTAAACTAGTCAAAAACTTTGTATCCGTAACTGTCAATGGGCATATCGTTAATGCCTTGGTTGATTCAGGAGCTGATTATTCAGTAGTTTCCGAACAGTTACGCACGCAACTAAGGACGCCCATGTTTTCAGAACACAACCCGATTCTTCGAACTGCCTGTGGTAAGGTTGTAGAAGCTATAGGACGATGCATGTTGCGAGTGAACTTGAATGGAGTGGTGCAACCTTTCGAATTTTTGGTATTCCAGCAATGCAGTCATGATCTCATATTGGGATGGGACTTTTTCAAAGCAACTGATGCCATTATTGATTGCGGATCAGGTGAACTTCAGATTGGAGAAGTCTCTCCAAATGATCTCAAAATGAATGAAGTAAATTCTGGTTTATATGCGGTCAGTGATGTTGTCATTCCAGGAAACTCTATAAGAAAGATTTCCGCTTTGGCTAAAGACCACCAGACCTTAGAAAAGGTTATAGTTACTGGAATGAAGAATTTTGAATGGACAAAACAGCTAAAAGTCCCAGCTACAATAGCCACACTCCAGAATGGTAAAATAGATATTTGGATTGCTAACAGTTCCTCTCAGCCACAGATAATACCAGCTGGCATGTGTATAGCCGAAATGACGGATATTGAGGATGGATTGGTAAGTTCTTTGAACGAGAATTCTGACAAAATCGAAGTAAAACAGATGAAGCACCCTAGACAGTCGGTGAAAGAATTCAAATGCCTTGTAGACCCGGAACTGCGTGAGGCGCAACAGAAAGATCTTTTGAAGTTGCTTAACGACTTTACAGATGTTTTTGATTTTGAGAACAAATAAGAGTCTCGAGTAAAGTAAAACACAAGATAAACACCGGCGATTGCCAACCTATTAAGCAAAAGCCATATAGAGTGTCTTTTGAAGAGAGAAGAATAATTCAAAAAGAGGTTGATCAAATGCTGAAGCTTGACATCATAGAGCATTCGGAGAGTCCCTGGTCATCCCCAGTTGTTCTGGTGAAAAAGAAAAATGGATCCTGGCGTTTCTGTGTGGATTACCGTCGCTTGAACAAAATTACCAAAAAGGATGTGTACCCTTTACCCCGGATTGACGATGCCTTGGATAACCTTTCGGGTGCAAGCTTGTTTTCTACAATAGACCTTAAGTCTGGATACTGGCAGATTGAAGTCGATGAAAGAGACAGAGAGAAGACGGCTTTTTATTACTCCGGATGGATTATACCAATTTAAGGTTATGCCATTTGGGTTATGTAACGCCCCAGCCACGTTCGAAAGAATGATGGATAGTATCCTTAAAGGGATGAAGTGGAAGCACTGCCTATGTTATCTAGATGATGTCGTTGTCTACGCTGCCTCTTTCGAAGAACATCTTTTGAGATTGAGGATGGTGCTTCAGTGCATACGAGATGCTGGATTGACACTGAACCATAAAAAGTGTCGTTTTGGTCAAAGAAGCCTTAAGATTCTTGGTCACTTAGTGGACAAAGATGGAATTCGTCCAGATCCAGGGAAGGTCGAAGCAGTTCTAGAATTTCCAACCCCCCAAACCGTTACGCAAGTTAGAAGCTTTTTAGGGATCTGCTCTTATTATCGCCGATTTGTCCATAATTTTGCCGACATCGCCAGGCCGTTGCACGAATTATTGAAGCAAGATGTTAAATTTGTATGGAAAGAAGAACATCAATCAGCATTCATCCGTTTAAAATCACTGCTGACGAGATATCCTGTGCTTGGCTTCTTTAAACCAGAAGCTAAAACCTTAATACATACTGACGCCAGTGGATATGGCATTGGAGCTATTCTCGTACAAATACAGAGTGGGTTTGAAAGGCCTATTGCTTATGCATCCCGATCACTTTCAACATCCGAGAAAAATTATTCGACTACAGAGAAGGAATGTTTAGCAGTTATTTGGGCGATAAGTAAATTCCGACCCTATATCTTTGGCCACCCATTTACAGTGGTAACAGATCACCACTCTTTATGCTGGTTGGCGAATCTAAAAGATCCATCTGGGCGATTAGCAAGGTGGGCTTGCGTCTTCAAGAGTACGATGTGGAAATAGTTTTCAAGACCGGAAGAAAGCACCAGGATGCTGATTGCTTATCGAGGAGCCACTGCTTAAAATTGAAGAAGAGCCCACTGAAGATATACCATTCCTTAATACCATTACCAATTTCGAAAGTGAGCAAAGTAAAGACCCTGATGTAGCAAATATTCGAGACGAAATGATTAGAAAGAGAGACTTCTCAAGTTTAAAGAAATTAGTGGAATTTTATACAGAAAAAACTACGATCCTTTAGGAAAGCAGTGGTTATTGTTCATACCGAAACATCTTAGAGGGGACGTATTAAAAAGCCTTCACGATGCACCGACAGCGGTCATTTAGGGTTTGCCAAAACGTACGACCGAATCAGACGGAAGTATTTCTGGCCTGGCCTATACCGCAGTGTCCGACGCTATGTGTCTCATTGTCGAGAGTGTCAAAGGCGAAAATCTCAACCTCAGCGACCTCCAGGATTGCTTCATCCAATATTGCCAGGGGATATCCGTTTGCTAAAATAGGGATAGATTTACTTGGAAGATTTCCTCTAACAAAGCAAGGGAATAGATGGATAATTGTCTGTACAGATTATCTCACTCGATTTACTATCACAAAGGCCCTACCAAGCGGTGAAGCCACGGAAATAGCCAAATTTCTGGTTGAAGACGTTATACTGAAACATGGATCACCAAGGGAAATCATCAGCGATAGAGGGCGATCATTTTTGTCGAATCTCGTTAAAGAAGTAAATAATTTATGCTTGACGTATCATTTGCTAACTACTGCATATCACCCTCAGACAAATGGCCTCACGGAAAGGTTCAATAAAACACTCGCTGACATGCTGGCCATGTATGTCGATGTTGACCAAAAGAATTGGGACAACATACTTCCATTTGTCACCTTTGCATATAACACCGCAAAGCAGGAGACGACAGGTTTCAGTCCATTTTTCCTTGTTCATGGACGTGATGTGGATACTCTACTAGATGCCATTTTGCCCTTTCTTCCCGATGAATCAGCGAATGATTACGTTCAAAACCTGATAATGAAGGCCGAAGAAGCTAGACAACTAGCAAAAATACATCTAACAAGAGCACAAGACAAAGACAAATGCCGTTATGATGAAAGACATCGGATAGTGAATTACAAAGAGGAGACCTGGTTTGGATATTTACTCCAATCCGCAAAGTTGGATTATCTGAGAAATTGTTAAAGCGATACTTTGGACCCTATAGGGTGAGAAAAAGGTTATCCGAAGTGACTTATGAAGTGGAACCTTGTGATAGTATGCGCACCAAACGAAAATTAAGAGACGTGGTACATGTTCTGCGAATGAAACCTTATAAAGACCCTGACCTTCAGCTAGAAGATATTGAACAAGAAAAGTCACCTACGGAACCAGTCCGGACTGTTTTTGACAAAAGGAACCCTAAACAAGTTTACTTTGGACCTATTACAAGAAGCCGTTCGAAACAACTACAGCGGGTCGCTGTGTCTCCTAAGGAGGGAGAAATGTCACAAACTGATACGCTCTGAGTGGCCGAACGGTTAGAGCACTGCTCTACAATGCAAGTGGCTCGGGTTCGAGCCTCCCAGATATTTGTTTGTTAAATTCAATCATGACTTTCTTATTATTATTATGGACATTTGCAAATTATGTAAATTGAATTTATGTTAATCTTTCCCCTGGTGGTTATTCTAGAACCCTCCACCAGGTTTATAAAAGTACTGCAGCTGGATAGGTCTTCAGTTGTGGTGCTGCCCATGTAAAACACTACGACAAAATAAATTGTGTATTGGATAACATCGCCTTATTCCTTTCTACCGCGACAATATTTTTGTATAAAATATTCGAAAGTTTTAAAATTAA
>BMAO01007571.1:0-16042 GCA_019973975.1 Trichonephila clavata | reverse complement strand
AAAATCGAAGTTTTAGAAGACTAAATAATTATAAGTACTACTAAATAACTATAAAAAAACTCATAATTTAAGATTAATCCTTGCCCCCCCCCCACGATGTGGGAGTTGCGGGGTGTACATTACGCCACTGTGTCCATTATGTTGCCTCGACATAATGCTACTGCAGGTATTTTTGCTTTGTCATTGTTGAGAAATTGCAACAATTGGTAGGCATTAGCTAAAATATTAATGGTTAAATTCAACATGTATTGTTTTTTAACGTCTCACCACAAATCAGCATCAGGACTTTCAGGGTCGCTTTTCCGCTTAGGCATGCGAGACGTGCCTCGGGCTCAAAAAATTGGAGGGGGAAGAAATAGAGAAAATATTAAAATTACAGTGAAAGTACCACCACCTAGCAAGCCATGAGAGAAGCATTTCTACCTTAAAAGAGTAAAAACTGAAATAAGATCTATGGGAAAAGAAAAGCTTAAAAGTCTGATGTTGCTATACACTCATAATGATATTACAATGGAAATAGATTACAATAATGTCATTAATAAATTTGCAATGATCAAAGCTCGAAGGAATCTTTTGTTGTACAAGTGCAATGATAGTTACTCAACAAAGAATAAGGATGTCTAAAAGTAAGAGATAGTAAAGCGATAAGTGAGGAAAGATGATAATTAATATAAACAGTTCATACAATAATGCATACTCTATACTGTAATTGCAAACGATTTTATTTATTTATTATACTAATTTACAAAAGGTTGGGTGGGTGGACCGCGAGGCCATAAAGTAAGAAATGAACAAGAGTGGCTAAATCATGACACTATCTTTTCCTTACAGCTTCCGGTTGCCAGTCCAAGGACATGGCGGGTCTATAAGTGGTGGATAATGGAAAAACTCCACGAAGAGAAAAACAAAGAAAAGCGGGGAAAGTGAGGGAAATTCCCTCTCTAACCAAAACTGGTAAGGTAAGAACTGAAGGAGGGGTGCTCTGGAAGTAGTGTGTGGGGGAGCGTAACAATTTGAAGTGCCTAGGGTGCCGGGATGTTAAAAACAGCCCTGAGGACTATGGGTGACGAACCATGTAATTTTGAGCCACAATCAAGTGACAAGGATGACGCATAAGATGGAACTCGAAACTTCCGCATTCCCCAATCTAAAGACTTTGAATCTCGACAGTTTTAACGTGCATTGGTCTCCCTCTAACCGGCGTGTTTTTAACGGTACCAGGGCTTGAAACTACGACGCGAAAGAAAAACGTTGGCCGTGAGTTAGCCATATGACTACACTCTACAGCGGCTACAAATTCAGCATAGAAGATGTAAGTTGTTCTTACATATGCGATATCTCTCTCAACTAAATTCAAAGTATCTGAAACAAAAATTATTTGAAGAATTAAAAAGTACTTAAATTTGCTGTATCACTATTGCTTTTATGTTATTTTAGAAATATAGATTGAAAAGGAGAAGACTAGTTTTTATTTCCCAACCACTACATCATATCAAATGAAATTTCAATGAATTCTCTTTATGTACAAAAAATGGCAATCAGTTTAACCCGGCATCACTCGCGTGAAAAAAATGACCAAAAGTTCTCGCGCAGGGTATCTCATACCCAAGGGTATTTACATTCTGTTTTTACCATAAATTTGTATACAAAAGTTAAAAAGGAAGAAAAGTGGGCAATATATGTACAATATGTTTATTACATTTTTCACACGTAAATTTAGTTTTTCTGCTTTTTAGAAGGGCATTCAGTACGTTGTTTATACACTGCTTTAATCTCGTCGTGAGTGGATGCGATGTTTTCACTGAATCTTAATTTTTTAGGCTGTATCTTTTTAAAACTAAATATATAGGAGTTAAATTCTCTATTATTTAAATTAAAAAATTTTGGAATTTCTTTTTTATTTTCTCTTATTGTTCTAGCAATAGTTTTTTTTTTTTCAAAAGTTCATCTAAAAGTGGATAAGATGTGTACCAGTTGTCTCCTTTAAAATTACGTTCTTACCAAATGTTTTTGTGCCTCTACATATAAAACATTTTTTTTCAACTGTGTCTCCCTCTTCTAAATTTGGATCGATTTCAGTGGAGGAATCATACTTGCTGTTATACTATTCATTTGATTTTTCCTCATCATAACCACGAAGAGAATTTCTTCACCAGAAAATAATGTTGTACTATATGTACTGTATTTATTAAATTACTTAAATATCACATTTCTTCATCATAACTACAATAATATGCCATGGCATAAAGAAGATTTAAAACGTGGTCACACACATGCATTCAGAACTATAACGGCGATTCACGCGCAGGGTGTGACATACCCGAAGAGGTGATATCCAAAAATATATATTTATAATTCGCCTATAAGCTAAGGCCTCTATAAGAATATGATCTTAAAGTCAGCTACTCGAGAAACTATCCATTTTCCAAAAAAGGTTTAGAAGGAGCGTTGAAAAAAGTTAGACGGTGGGTATGACACACCCTGCGCGAGTAGTGCCAGGTTAATACCCTTTTATAAGCTTCACTTGCATGCATTAGAATGTTTGAACTCAATTTTTACCCACTTTCAAAGGTCAGATTAATTCGAAATTTTGCTCCAGGACCGAAGACAATACAATGATTAAAATTTTTTTCTCCGTTGTTCTGATCAGCATCATCAGGATTAATGATTTCCCTTTCTCAGATCCCATCCAGCATCTGGCGTTTAATTTCAGATCCCGTTTCCAGATTTGGCGACAAAAAGATTAAGTTACAACTTAGTGCGATTGAGTATAAAAGAGTGTTTTTTAGTTTTTTTTAAACTATAATATTTTTATTTACATTGCGATTATACAAATCTCGGGCATTTTAAGGCCATTTATGGTAGATAAAATAAAAGTTTTCTGAACTTTATTCACGTAAAGGAGCACATTAACGCATTCTAAATCGCTAAAGTAGAAAAGTTTAATTTTCTAATTTCTGTCCCTTTTACTTTCTTATAACTTTCCGCTTTCTAATACTCGCTTTTTAGTAAAAAAAAAAAGGGGGGGGGGGATAATTTTTACGAAGTTGGTATTAACACAGTAATTTTAAAGCACTTACGTACGATACCTGAATTAAATGTTTGCAATGAAATAAAATGAATAAAATATTTTTGAAAGTTCAAGTTTCTACTTTAGAAATAACTTTACATCAGACATCAATAAAGCCTTCTTTGTGGTACTGACAGGTTTCAGCAAATAGACGTGTTTGCCGTAAAAATCGTACGATACGTATTTTAAAGTATGCGTATGATAAAGTAAAAGTATGATACGTATTACCTTACATTCCATGATTTTATCATGGTTTTTAAAAACTTATTTCCTAAACTTTTTTAATAATGTTTAAAAATCGTCGTTTATTGATTATTTATATTGCGCATTGCCCATTGCTTGATTCTACCAACTTGATTTCTTCAGATTTAAAAAAAAAAAAGAAATGTGTTTCAACAATCGTCAGTATATTTACGATCTATTGAATACGTGTAATTAATTATATCTTTATGGGACGAAAACAAAGTGAATAGTCAGTATTTTGTACTACACCAGGGGTAGCCAACCTTTTTGGAAAGAGATTGGCTTTTGTTTTCTCTGATAAAAAAAACAAAAAGTTATGCGTGCCGCTTGCAACTTTTCCAACAAACGACACATGTGAAAAAATAAAAATTACTTATAGGCTTATCACATGAGATTTTTACGCATATAGTATATTTTTATGCAAGTTTATATATATATATATATATATATATATGTGATGGAAATTTAAAAATAATATAATAAATAAGTCAAAAGTATAAGCATATGTTTAATTCTTAATATACTTCTTATACAGGTTCAATCAGTTAGGCTAGGAATAAAATAAAAATTAATAATGAAAAATTTAATTCTAAAAATAAAATAATGAGGCTTTTAAATTTGTGGGTTTTTTTATTTTTTATTTTTTTACTAAGTCATTATGAGGATTAGTTCTTGAAGGTGTTAACAAAATTAAAATGTTTTAGGTGCATATCAGTTAATTTCATGGGATATTTGATTTTATCATGTTTTATATAATAGAAAACATTTATTCACAAACATATGTTGGTCCAAACCTACAATAACATCTGACAGCCAAATCGTATAAATTTAGAAAATTGCTTGTTGGTACAATTTTCCAAAATTTAATATATTTCGAATCATTTGCAGTTGAAATAAGTTCGTTACATTTTCTTTTCAGTATAGTAGGGTGCTGTAGATCAGTAACAGTTAACGTCTGGCAAAGAAATTGAAAAAGGATTAGGGTAAAAATAAAATACAATATACTTCCCTGTAATCTTAAATTTATATTATTTAAATGTCCCATAATATCGTGAGAAAAGCTAAATCCCGTAGCCAATTTTCCTTTTTGAGTATTCTTCCAGATATTTTAAAACACACTCCCTCAAACTCAAAAATCTCGCGAGTGCGCTTAAGTCGAAAAGTCAGAGCTCAATACAATGATGTGGAGAGCTTCCTACAAGATAATTTTCTATTGTAATTCAATTGATTAAATGTATCTAAAGTCAATTTTGAGTGGAGGGTGAGACAATCGCATTTCAATAAAATTGTATAAAAATATGTATATTTATTATTTTTTTCAAATTTTTAATCTATACAAATAAATAAAATTGAAGTGTCTGTTTGTAATTTCAAATTAGCAGCTTTTTACTTAATGCACTAAAAGTATATACGGTACTCATAACAAAAAACCAATTTTTAAAATTTTTGTCTGTCTGTCTATCTGTCTGTTTGTTCCGGCTAATCTCGGAAACGGCTGGTGCGATTTTAAAAATTCTTTCACTAATGGAAAGCTACATTAACGGGGAGTAACATAGACTATATTTTATTCCCGTATTCTTAAGGGAACGGAAACTATACGGGTGAACGTGAAACTGAATGCCAAGATGAACGCCAAATTGAACGCCAAGCTGAGCTAATGAAGTCGTTGTTTTGGTTACTGGCGACCGATGCTCTTCATGAGACATAACAGTGTTACGCGCATATCATAATTCGCTGACCCGTGCCATAATTTTTTTTTATGATAGTTATCTCACTGTTCAGTTAAGTAGAGCATCGGCTGTTTTGGATGCACTTTTAAAAATAATAAATCAAGGCTTCATAAGCAAAAAGCAATGCAAGAAACAAAAAATTGATAAGTTTTAATCCTTTCTCTTTTTTTATTTACATTTTTAGTCACATTTAAACAATAGTTATTATTTGCTTAATATTTATATTGTAATCGAAGAATAATAATTTTCAAGGTATCTTTCATTTTTCTACCTCTCTGTTTTTCTTAATTCAAATTGTTCTTAATTTCTTAATTGTGAGTTTTTTTTCATTCGTTATATTTAAGCTGTTTTAAACTTTAACAGCTGAACTTTAAGTATAATAATTAGAAATCAATGTTAAACATTGTTAGGTTTTTATTCATGAAAATATTTCAGATTTTGATAAATTACTCTTAGGTTATTTTATTTAGTTAACTGCGTAGGTAGTTGTTTCTAAAATAATTCAAATTGTTCTTAATTTCTTAATTGTGAGTTTTTTTAATTCGTTATATTTAAGCTGTTTTAAACTTTAACAGCTGAACTTTAAGTATAATAATTAGAAATCGATGTTAAACATTGTTAAGTTTTTATTCATGAAAATATTTCAGATTTTGATAAAAAAAACATAGCATTTATGATGATGTTCACAATCTCAATATAAAAGAAGATTCGTGGTAGTGTGAAAGATCCATTTTAGCACCTATAAACGACGAGGTTACTGCGCTTAATCAGCGCATGTTAAATAAGCTTCCTGGTGAATCACAAACATACCTTTCCATCAATACAGTTTGCAATCCGGATGAAACGGTTAGTTATCCAACACAATTTTTAAACATTATAATTGTGCCTGGTCTACCTCCTCACAAGCTAGAACTTAAGATTGGCGTTCCCATCATACTACTCCGTAATTTAAACCCACCAAAACTTTGCAATGGTACTAGGTTGCGAGTAGTGTCATTGCAAAGAAACGTTATAGAAGGTCGTATAATATCCGCCACAAGGGCAAACGTTAAGCAAAGTTGACATAGATTTAACTAAGAGTTGCTTTTCACATGGCCAACTATACGTGGCATGTTCACGTGCGAGGAATGCCACTGGCGTTTTTGTTTTAGCTCAAGAAAATCGTACACCAAATATTGTATATAAAGAGATTTTTCAATAAATTTAATACTGTATATAGAGAGGATGTTCAATAAATTTATACGAAAAAAACCACACAAAAATTAACAAAAAACAAAGAAAATAAAACAATAAACACCAAAAAGCAGAAAGAACACAAAAATATAAAAACAAAACATTGATTCACAAAGTAAAAAAATGACATTAAACTCTCTCTCTCTATATATATATATAGCGTGTATGTATTTCTTAACGTGGAATACAGAATTATTAAGTTTTCGTAAGATCTGTGAATTGAACAAAACACTTTTTTGTAAATTTCTACGTGAACGAAGTCGCGAGTAACAGCTAGTTTTTTAATAAATTTTCGTTTGCCCCTGTTACAACATCACCGTGCCGTAGCTTGAAAACTCTTGTGCTACACAGTTGTTTGTCTGAGTTTTAATTTAATTGCACAAAAACGTTGATGTTGTTCGAAAATTTTTTTATTTTCATTTAAACGGGTGCTTTAGTAAAGTATATGTAGTAATGTTAACACTAATATATTGGTCAGGGGTGGGAAATTGTTTTGGCTCTAGGGCAGTGGCGTAATGGAGAATATAAAGACCCCCTGCAAACTCAAATACGTACTTAGCGTCAGTCAAGCTTTGGGCCCCTTTGAGTCCCTGGGTCTCCCTCCTCCCCCAACAATGCGGGGGTGTTCGTTACACCACTGCTCGAGGGCCACATTATGGAAGTGGAGAATATCGGAGGGTCACCCTTTTTAAAAATGATTGCATTCTTTAGTTAGCTTAGCATCTCAGGAAAGGTATAAATTGAACCATATGAAAATCAATAAATATGTTTAATAAAATAGTAGTTATATTCAATTTATTTTTTGTACTAATTTCGTATCATCTGTAGCTACAAGCAGTGGTGTAACGTAGAGTATTAGGGCCCCCTATACTAAGTCAGGTTTTGGGTCCCAAGCTGAATCTTACAAAGGATTGCAAAACCATAGCATCAGACCTTAGGACCACTAGAATCCTTTCCCCCTCAATACGGTAGTTTCGGGGTTGTACGTTACGCCACTGGCTACACACAAGAGCATTTAATTTTAGAATCAGTTTAATGAAACAAATGTACCCTTTATACACTTTTCTTCTATTCTTTTTTTAAATCAGGAGGGAAATTGCTTGTTGAAATTCTCATTACAACCTGCAAGTTAAAGCCAGCTAGCTCACTTGCACCTATATTTACTTTTGGTGATCAAGCAAAAAAAACTTTGCTCAGAAATATACGTATATCGAGAGAACATTTTCTGTATATTTGGTATTTTAAATGTCTTGGCCACAAAAAAAAAAAAAAAAAAGATAGAAAGAAAAACTCTTTGGAGCCGCAATTTGCCCCCCCCCTGATTTAGGTAGAGATTTCCGTGTTCCTGCAGATTGACTAAATAGTGTGAGGATTAGATCAGAGCAATAGCAAATTTTCTTAATTTATATGCTCTATTATGATGAGAAGTTTTTTGTTAGTAATTAGTTAATTCCCCCCCCCCGCTCTGTTAGAACTAACTATATCTAAGACCTTACAAACACCAATGATTTTAAAATCATTGTATACACTAAACAGTTATTTATTTATTTATTTTATTTCAAGATCCCATTTTTTAAACTTATTAATTTAAAATTTTTCAAAACGAATTTCAAATGCGTTTTTAATACTTTATAAATGGCACAACATACCAGCGAGAAAAGCTTCCTACTCCCGGTTTAAGAATCATTTTACGAAGCAAGTTTATTTTTTTCTTATTTATTTTTTTTTCTTCTCATTATAATTATGTTTCATGAAACTTCAAAAATAGGGACCTGGTTTATTTACTAACTTTCACACTCACATTCCTAAAACATCTTACTATTTAATTATTCGAATTACATTCACAGCCCCTATCTATTTTTAAAATAAATTACATCATTTTCGAATGTTTTGACTTCTAATCGAAGTCATAACATAACCCCGATGACTGCCCTAGGTTGTGACAAGTCGGAGCAAAAACCTCTCGGAACACGCGGCGGCCACCTTTTTTTCTGGCGAGAGACTGACTACTGTAATGGCGACAACATCGCCACTTCATTTCCTCGCCAAGGGAAGTCGTCAAAGGCAGCAGCGGGGGGGTCATGGGCCACCGGTCGGGGGTTCGTGGGAATCCTGCGTAGTGTGCTGTCACACCGTCCGCGTGCTCTTCGCTTCTCTTTTTTTTTTCATTTCGCCACAATGGTTGGGGCACGTGAACCGTGGCCAGTGTTTTCAGACACGTGCGATGCTGTGCCCTGATCACCTGTTCTTCGTTCTCTCTCTTAAGTTCGTTTTTTTTTCCAAAAAGAATTTTTTTTTTGTTGCTGTTTTTTTCCCCATCTGGTAGTGCGCGGGTGATACAGGAGACGTTAAGTGCAACGGTGGATAGGGTTGTATGTGGGGAGTTAAGTCCCCCTTTGTATTTCCATTCCGTTGAACAGGACTGTGAAAATATCTGTTGAGGTGGATGTGTTGTAATGTGCGATGTTATTTAATGGAATGCAAATGGCGAAATTTTTGTATGAATGATTTAAAAGTAGAAAAAATTTACAGCTCTGTTGTCTGAATATTAGTTACTAAAAGAAAGGAAGAAGATAAATCAGCGGTCGCCAAACTTTTTGACATCACGGACTAGTAAATTCATAATTTAAATCCCGCGGACCACTAATAGGACTTTTTAAGTGATATAAATATTATTTATAAAAAAAATTGTGATATAAGAGCATATAAAGTGTACCTAGTTAATAAAATGAAACTATTAATTGTAACCAAATTATGAAAGCTTTATAAATAAACCATAATAAAATAAACAAACTTTTTTAAAAAGCAATAAAAATAGGGTTTAAGTATATCAAACTTTTAGCATTATACATTCCTAGTGTGATGGATGTTCCTGCTTACTTCAAATAAGATTATAGATATTTGGATCCATGCTATTACTTCAAGACGGAGAACTGCATTTATTTCCAAGCTCTTGGGTGCTCGCGGCCAAATTAAATCCTAGTACAGGTTTGCATCGTTAACAGCTCAGGTGCCTCCCTCTGGGGAGAAATCTGGACGTCAAAATTACTTACGGTAATTGGTATCGCCTATATGGTGCCGCTCTGAAAAGTGATACCAGCTCCTGAGGAATGTACTAGGTGTGCAAAGGTTAAAATACTAATACGCAGCCCCATTCGGAAAAAACTTCAAGCTGAGATCGGTACCGTGTTTTGATGACTGTGATAGCTGAAAAGGGTATTCAGTTTTTATTGAAAGCCAAAACTGAGATCTTGGTAAAAGGATGAATGAAATTTTTATATGAGAGTTAAAGCCTCGTCCGGCCATAGGTCGAAGAGGCTTTCTTTTAGATGCATGTTTAAATTATAATCCTGAATTTTCGATGCGAATTTTTGTGAAAAGTAAGTATATTCCACATTTTTCTGGGGACCAGCGAAATTTTCTCCCGGACCACCACTTTCGTGACCTCTGAAATAAATCATGCTTTCGTCATTTTTAAGGTCTCTTAAGTATTTTTGCTCGTAAACATGCATTGAATCTTTAAAAAAAACGTATATTAAAACGTAAAACATAAAATTACCAGACATTAAAAGCTATTTAAACGTGATTTAAATCCGAAATATTAAAGAATTTCTCTTTTTCGATTGCCAAAAATATTTTCTGTACTTATTTTCGTTTGTTACTAAATGCCTTATTTTTTAATCAATAAATATACTTCATTAATTTTAATGAAGTAGTGTAATGTAAGTCAGGGGTGGCAAATAGCAGCCCTCAAAGAGATTTTTTGCGGGCCAAGACAACAAGTTAACCAAATGCGACAGAAAAAGTTCTTTATGTTTGGATCAATATATATTTGTGAACAACGTTTTTATTGCATGCAGATCAAAAATAAATATAATTGCAAGTTGGCTGACATTAATGATGGGAATTTCGACAAGCAGTCTCACTCCAGAATTTTAAAAAAACGCGACAGAGTACATTTGTCTCATTAAACGGAGTGGCTGCGGTAATCTAGTGGTCAAGGTAACGGATAAGTGGCCGGCGTGTTATGAGTTCGAGAGCTTAGTACCGCTGAAGACCTGACGTGCAAAGCGGGCCGATGCACGTTAATTTGTTGAGGCTCAAACGTCCTTCTGTTGGTGTGGTGTACCAGCTGAGGTACCGACGTCGTCACTTGACCATGGTTCAAAATTACAAAGTCTACGTCCAAAAGTGCTCGAGTAGCTGAATAGTGCGACGTGAATATATTCACTCACTCATTAAACTGGTTCTAAAATTAAGTGTACTTGTTGTTATGGGTATAAAATTAGCACATTAAGTAAATTGAATTAAAGTGCCCCCCCCCCTTTATTTATCTTTACTGATTTATATATGTATAGTACAATTTATATCTTTTCTGCGAATTTCAAGAAAGTGCGGCCCTCCGGTATTCTCCGCTTTCACAATGTGGGCCTTAATCTAAAATAATTGCCCATCCTTATGTACATGGAAGTCTTAAGACTTCTTGGGCCCTGGGCTCTTACACAAATATAAACACCCCCCCCCCATGACCCTTAAAAGTTGACGGCACATATAGCATGCGTAACGTGACCATTTATTCTCTAACTCAAAACGGGACATTATACTGTTCAGGTCAATTAACAGGTATACATTGAAAAAAAAACACTTTTTAAGTTATTTATTTAGAAAATTTAGCTTAAAGTTACAAATTAAAAATATACCTGAAATGTTTAGTTATATTTATATTTAACAGAGGAATAAATTTGCTTTACTATAGCTGGGGAAGATTTTAAGTAAGAATGAAACTCTTGGAACGTTTTTTTATATTCACTTTAATTATCAACATCACCTTTAGAACTGAAATTAGTAGCTGGGTTTTCTCAGATGGTCCACAATTTGTTCATCATAGAAAATACTCTTTCTACTGGAGCCCCATTTGCAGCAAGCAAACATAAAATATATTCAAATAAAATAGAAAAGTTTTCATGCTGTAGATTGTTGGCGGGAAAGTGTTTGAATACTTCACCCAACGAGTTTCCGCGGAAACATTTAGATAATTTTTATTCGGTTACTTTTTGCGATGTAATGTAGTTAGAAATTAAAGAAAATCTAATTACGTCGAATCTTCTGTATCTTTATATAATCATATACTACTTTTCAATTAATACATCCAGAGATTTTTTGAATGTCTTCCCATGCGGGGACCTTTTTTAAATCTACCCAATAAAATATCTCCATTACTTTGGTAAGAAAGCAAGTTCACTGCTCCAGATATTTACGGCTTAATTTATAAAATTCTGTAGCTTATCTTTTTGATTTCACTAATAATTGACGGACCGTAAATGGAAGACTAATTGGTCTGTTTCTGAGTCAAATTGTCTTTTAGTTGATTGATTTCTTTTGTAGCTTCAACTGCGATACAGTCTGATATTCAAGTTTAAATACAGCTTTCTGAACAGCTTGGCGCGGTTCTGAAAACGAGACAATTTGCGTCCCAGAGTTCATTTCGGGGAACCGGACGTAATTAAAAAGGACAGTCCGTTCAAAACGGGATGTCTGGTCACGTTAAGCATGCATGTCAAATACTCGAACAAAAATAACCCGAAACAAATAAATGTGCATGATAACAATCCCTCAAACCGGCTTGACATTCGGCCGCTTTTCATTGAATCAGTAATAATGATATATGGTTGCAGGCCTAGGACTTACCTACTTGGACGATGGTCATCTTATGTAGCTAATTGACATATTGTCCGATATTCCAGTTTTTCGGAGAATACAACCGGATAATCATTTGAATGTTCAAATTATTCGAGTCAAGATCATATTAAGGCCTAGTCGAAAACGAGATGAGGTCCCATGGTGGTCGCGGCCCTGGGCCGGGCCCCAGTTGGCCCATGCCTTAAGACGTTTCTGCCTATGTATGTTATTTGCGCACGTATATGCAAATAGCTAATTCTTCAAAAATTGCACTACTTCTTTTTTCAAAACAAAAAAAAAAATAGAATGAAAAAATTAGTCCTTAAGTCCTTTGAACCTTATATCTGCATCGTTAAAGAAGAGTTGCACTAATTCAACTTTATTAAGGCAGAAATAAGAACTTTTTTTTATCATATATTTCTTCATTTATATCAAGTGTTGTTTTAAATCAGTTCCCACAATTAAGTTAATATCGTTCATTCATAAGCACTTATTACATGAGACATATGTGATTTATTTTCTACATTTATATCAACAGGTTTTCAACTAGAATGAGGGTGATTTCGACACAACTAAATCTTCGAACAATGCGAAGAATTCATCATTGACGGCACAATCATTTATTAGGTCAGTGTAAAGCGCAAAATTGAATTGTAAAGGTTGAATTGTATAAAGCACAAAACACAATAAAGTCTTCTAAATTTTCCAAGTCAGGAACGACATCTTGAAAAGATCATCGCTAATTTTGTCGACCTTTATGTTCACTCACGCAGTTCGCAAAAAAATATCATAGGTCTTCAGATGGCACAATAAAAAAAAAATAATAGTGAAATAAACCTACTAATCATAAAAATTATGTTCTCGTTCTTTTTTCTTCACTTGTATTTATTTTTGAGATTTGTATTTCATTCAGCTTCGTGTATACTAAACTTATTATCATGCTTTATCGACATGAAAACATTCCCAGTGCATAGAGTAAAATTGCAAAACAATTCTAACAGGCTGTTTTACAGTCTTTTGTTGTTCTCTTATCCTATTATTTTACAAATCAAAGAATCAGTATTTTTGTATTATGAAGCCCAGAAGTCATAGACAGGGACGTCTTAAGACCTTTCAGGCCCTGGGCCTAAGGAAATCATAAGATTTTTTGAGACCCTGGCCCCTATGCAAAAGTTGGCCCTACTGAGATCTTGAAAAGTAAACGGTATATAGCATGCATTGTCATGCATGCATTAGTTCAAACTGTAATTTGAAACAAAGGTGTGAGACTCACAATCTCAAAAACCTAGGCTCAAACCGGCTCGACCGATGGCCGCATTTCGACTGAGTTGAATGATTGTTTATAGTATTAGGCCTAGGTCAAGACATGGACATTGGTCATCACATGATACACAGTTTTGCAAGTTGACATGTAGTTTGAAATTCTCTGTTTTTTCGAAGAATATGTACGGAATAATATTTGACCACATTAAAATTACCAAGATAATGATCTTATAAAGACAGAGTCCAAACGAAACGAGGCCTTCACCGTAGGCGAGGCCTGGGTCAGGGCCCAGTTGACCATGCCTTAAGACGTCCCTGGTCATAGACGCGTGATCTCTGTTGGTGCAGATCGACAATAGATGGTTTGAATATACAGTAATACCTCTACTTATGCTATCCGACTTTCGCGAACCCGGAGTTTCACAATTTTCAAATCTCGTCGATTTGTCTCCCCCCCCCCCCCATGATTGAAACTCAGGTGGAATCAGTATCACAGCCTTATGAAATGGGTAATGTAATTGAAAGTTGATCTTGTCAGGCAAATAAGTTTAGAAATGGATAATGACGTTCAAGAACTGCTGGATTCCCACAGTCAGGAGCTGACTATTGATGAGCTCGTAGAAATGCATAAGCAAGAGTAAGACATGGAAGAACTTGAATCTTCAGAACCAGTTCAATCAGAAGATCGAATGACGGTTGAGAATTTGACAGAAGGCCTCAGTTCAATTGAAAAAAAAGTTTACAAATTTTAGAAAATATAGACTCCAACGAAGAGCGGTTTTTTTCAACAAAACAAGGAATAAAAAAAATTATTATCATGCTACGAGAAAATTTTGAGAGATGCAAAAAAAAAAAAAAAAAAAACTTTTAACCGGCGGATTACTTTGTTAGATTTTATATGAAACCTTCTATATCAAAATAACTTTGGTTTGCGATTTTGTATTTGTGTTAACGAGATTTTATTACACATTTTGTTTTCTAATTATTATTTTCTTTCGCCTGGCCGCAACTAAAAAGAATTTACTTTTTTGTGTATATACTTACATGTGCGAAATTATACCCCGACTTACGCGAATTCGACTTACTCGGTTATACTCACATAGTCCCACCTATCAGTAAGTTCGGGATATTACTGTACTGATTCCATGAAAGTTCATAGAGAGAATTACCAAAGACTGCGGCACATTAATTTGACTTGATCCTCAATGTGCTTATGTGCTGTGTATGAAGTGTCTTTTCATGCATTAACGTCAGGAATGTAACGGAGAACATTTGGGCCCCTCTGCAAAATCAGGTTTGGGCCCCCAAGTGAATTTTACAAAGGGTGGGCCCTTGTGGTGGAAGTCAGGCTTAGGAACTCCTAGAACTCTGCCCCCTTCCACGATGCGGGTTGTACGTAACGCCACTGATTATTGTCTTGATTCTGATCTTAGTTCACTACTAAGTTCGTCCCCATTAGCTTTCCTATTGCCCTTTTCATGTATTTCCTTCTTAATTCTGATCGTAGTTCACAATTACAAAATTCGTCACCTTTAGCTGCCCTTGAATGATCTTTTTTTTTTAAAAAAAAGAAGAAAAAGATCCATTACCCGTTATTATCTGGTGGTTAAAATTGCGAATATCGTGGCTACGGAGCTCGAGTAGAATTGTGGGTTAGTTTCCTAGCTTCCTATAAGATCACTCTAATCCGTCTTGCCCAAATGATGCATTGCTAGTTAAATCACACTTACTTAGACACAAAATTCTAGAAATTAAATGAGAGGCGTGAATCTACCGGTATCTCTCTCAATATTGTTAGTTAATTGAGAAATTATGCTGTTGTCCATACATATATATCTATTGCGTGGACTCGGGTCATTTTAAGGAAAGACCAACTGGGCCCGAGCCCATGGCCTCGTCTCGTTCTCGACTCGCCCTTAATGAATGATCATGATCCAAATAATTTTAAAAGTTGAAGCTATACCCGGAAATATTCTCCGAAAAAAATAGGAATTTCTAACTAATGCCAACTGACAACAGCGGCAAGACTGCATTTTTATGTCTCGTCCGTTATCGATGTCTAAGCCTAGGCCAAGAAACGAACACCATCACACGGACCATACACCACCATTGCTCATTTAGTAAAAAGGCAGCAATCGGTTGAATCGACTTATGGTTAGATTTGTGAGTTACGTACATTTATTTATTCCAGGTTACCGTTTATATACGAGTATTTGGCAACGTGTTCTATATATTGTCTATTTAAAAAGGTCATAGGTGGGGCCTACTTATGCATAGGTGTTCAGAGCCTTAAGAAGTGTTAAAACGTCCCTGCGGGACTTTTAACTAGGGATTCACAGAAATATTTGAATGTGTCCGAAACTTATAAGGATGAAAATAAAATCACATTTTTTTTAAATTTATCGTAAAATCCGGCATATCGCGCACCCATACTTTTAAGCTAAAATTTTTAATTTTTAGGTATATTCGCCGTATAAAACGCACCTCCTTTTTTTTAACACCCTTTTATAAGCTTCACTTGTATGTAGCAGAATCTTTGAACGCAATTTTTACCCCTTGGAAAAGGTCAAATTAATTCGAAATTTTGCTCACTTGTTCAGGACCGATGACAAAACAATAATTTAATAGTTTTGTTCCGTTGTCCTGATCAGGATCATCAGGATTGACGATTTCCCCTTTTCAGATCTCATCTCGCACCTAGTGACTAATTTCAGATCCCATTTCCAGATTTTGCGACTGACTTATTCCATATTTGGTGACTAAAAGATTAAGTTACAACTTAGTTCAATTAACCATAAAAGGGTGTTTTTTAGTTTTTTTTAAA
>BMAO01007570.1:0-79864 GCA_019973975.1 Trichonephila clavata | reverse complement strand
GGTCTTAATGATCGAATGTAATTAGTTCCTTCATAAAAGATAAATTATATGCCTTTTTTTCTTAATTTTCTATATTTTCTCGACTTTGAAATAAACAGTTTTTTCCATGCTATTATTTTTCCAAATTTCCTTTATTCCTTTTTCAGATGATTATGTTCTGACAGTTGTCATGATGAAAGAAAATGACATCACAGAATCATACAAGCAGTTGAGAGAGATATTCTGTTTGTCTCCAAGTGCAATCCGAGCTAGAGACAGCCCCCTCTTTCCCATTCTATTTTTGTTCTCGGAGGGTCCAGTTTACAACCAATGACAACTGACCCCTCTTTTACTGCCCAACCCATGGTTCACATACATAAAAACTGGCGGATATTCTAGTTATACTAAGAAACTGCTTTTTTTACCCTGTTTCGTTTCTGTCTGAGGAACATCAGTTTTTCATTTGTTATATAGATCTACAATGATAATTAAATATCTTCAATGAGTACGAAATAAAAAATATTCCGAATTTTGTACAGTAATTAATTTTATAAAAATATCAGTTTTAGTTAACACAGAAACCTTTATGTATATATATATATATATATATATATATTTCTATTCATTCAAAACAGTTTTCTGTGATATTTCTCAATATTAAATTGCATCAAAATCCTTTTTTTAAACAGTTTAATAACAAGATAAATTTATAAGAATAATGGAATGAATAGTGTAATGTGATTTAAATTAATCTCTTTCCTGAAATATTTCAGAACAGTTCTTTATTTCCGATTCAGTTCAATAGTTTTATTTAAATACGTTTTAAGACATGTAACAAAAAAAATCTTATATAAATTTAATAAAGTACAGTGGCGTAACTTCCAATGGGCCAGGTGGTGCCGCGCCCCGGGGCCATCGCGCCTTGACCACCAAGCACACAAGTCGAACTTGCGATAATTTCTCCCATAATTGAGATATAAATATAAAAGATAGTGACATAGCTCTGGGTATTGTTAGCCAAAATATTGGGGACATATGTGTGGCAGAATGCTTATTTGAAATGGACAAACAGTCATTTTGGCGGTCGCATACATTTCTCCGAATCAAACAGTTATAAAAATTAAAGAGTTCATGCATTTTGCACTTTTACCGTATACCGAAGGTGGTTCTGCCCTTTTTTTAAAAAAAAACTGTATCTCACTTCCCATGATTTTGAGGGGTGATTTTAACGTTAACTTCAGTTTGCCAGAAGCTGAGCCGCTCATAGCTTTTCTGAAAGATGAACTCAAGCTCGAAATGAACACAAATTGAAATGTTTCGACAACTAACAGTGGTACTGTTATTGACGCCGTTTTTCAACGATTTTTAAATACTTTGAAATCACAAGTATATGTGTCACACTTTAGTTTTCATAAATCTATTGTCTCCGCTCTTACCCAAATTGAACAAGAATAAATATTTTTGTTAAAAACCGCCATACTCCTTGTGTTAATTAAATAAAATTTTCATTAAAGATATAATTATTCGATAGAAAATTATTTCCAGTCATACCCGATTCATATTTTTCAGGATTAAAGTCACTATTGCGTATTTAATAGGTAACAAGTCAGATGTTACACATCATATGCGACTACTGTAAGACTCGTTTCTTTTTTTTCCCTTCATTTTTTAAGAATTAATTTCAATTCCGACAACACGTCTTCACAAAGTTTCGCAAAATATTTGTCATAGTTTGTTTTTGGATCTGTGTCATAGTACTTTTAAAATTATATTCCTTCGCAACTGAATTACAGTTTTTACGTGTCAGGCACAATATTTTATTCTTGTTTTGGGCGTGAAAATATTGCAGTTTCCATTTCTCTTGAAAATTACGATGTTCATTTTCCGTTCATGTTTTCTTACTCTATTCTTGAAGATTGAGTATGTTTTTCTTAAATAACTTTTTAGTTTAATATGAATAAAAACCAAAATCCACTTTCATTCACAAACTGCTGAGTAAACCCTACATTTTGTCTTGACCATTTTAGGGTTCTTAAATTTTAAAAAATAATATTTCGACTGCTTCAATCAAGCTATTTGTCTCTCACTGATTGGACACTTGAAAGTGAAATAAAAGTAGCACACACGATGAATCGTTGGAATCTATAACAAATAATATTCAAAAATGCATTTAAGAATTTAATAAAAATTAATTTATTACAGTTAAATTAAATGAAAAAATTTATAAGGTATTCAAAATAATTTTCATTTAAAGGCTATTTCTGTAATTAAAAAGTATTTTTTTTAAAAATAAAGCGATATAAACTCAGTAGCAAAATCAAAACTTAACGATCGAAGAATCAAGCTGAAAGACCAAATTCCCCTGTAAATACTAGTAGAAGTTTGGAAAGTATATTAACAAGGCTTAGAACACACACAGGACACTTCCCAGACAGGAAAAATCAGAAGATTGGGGGGGAAAAGTACCCTTTCTGTAAACACTGTCGTGACACGGAACTGAACACTGAACATCAGTACTGACATTCTGGCAAAATTGCATCACATTAGCAACAATCCCCATGAGGACTTCTACACTGGTGTCCAAAAGATAAGCATAAATCGTAAAATGCGAAAAACGTGAAGTAAATATTCGTAAAATTATTCCAAATTTCTTGCGGATATTAATTGGATGAAGAAGAAACATTGGGTTTATGCAAAACTTTTCAGTCGACAACGTGCGGCGCGAAACACCGGCGCATGTCGGAACGCGGAGAAACCGATTCATGCAGCATAGGTAGTTCAGACAAGTTCCATTCAACTGTTGTGCGAAGGAACGTTGTTAACCATCAAACAAGGTGAATGATGGCACAAAGACACCAATTGGACATGTTTACGAAAGGAAGAATCGTTGGAATGCTGGAATCCTCACGATCACAAACCGAAGTGTCCCGAATTCTGAATGTGGACCATGTGTAATCTGTGCGGAATATGTATCTACTTTTCAAAGTTTCTGGTGATGTGTCTCTTAGTATTTATTCTTGAATAGGACATAGTATATCAGGTTTTTCTTCAATCCTGAGACAAAATGAGTGAGTCATGTGAATGTTACACTCAAACCGTGTTCGCAGGAGCTCGTGACCCAGTTTTCCTAAATATGTGAGCGGGAATCTGAGTGATTTTGATTCTCATTTTGATATTTTGGTTTATTCAAGCGACATTGAGAGGATTGAATAAAGCTCAATCACTGACGAGGCTCACGGTATCTCTCAGATGTGTCTCCATCAACTCCCAGCAAAAATACCTCAAACAGAAGATACATAATACTTACTTTGAATTATTTCACTATAAAATTAAAAACTTCACTATTTTACAAGAAAAAATTAAACATTAACGAAATAGTTCAAAGTCATAAGAACTAATGATTTTGGGTGCGTTGTATCTGTCAGATTTAATGGCCTTTGCAGCCCAAAATATGAAGAAATCGCCCTCGTCGTTGACACTGAATCCTACGGCGAGTGACGAATGCCAGATAGAAAAAGGAGGGTCGTGTATCAACGAAACTATTTTTCTTATGCATCTGAGAAATTCGAGCGCCTAACGAAGGATTAAAAACTCTAGCACTATAATCTCAAAATATATGCAAATCGATGATAGAAAGAAGAAAATATCAATTCTCGTACAGCTTAGTACTAAGCTGCTGTGGACAGATTTTGGTAGCTCATACAGAGTACAAAGAAATCAGTTAAGGGATTAATCCAACTAAATTGTATTGAACCTTAAGTATTTTAGAAGTCTTGTGTATATGTCTCAATTGTTTTTTCCCTTCGAAATTTCATCCAGTAGTAATACTTTAGTGATCAATAATCCTACGTATTATTTTGAATAGCATAGCCATATATGAATAATTAATGACTTATGGAGGTTTACTTTGTCGTAGTCTATCACTACCTCTAAGATTATTAACTCCCCTTCGCGTATTATCTAAATCTGAATATGTTGGATCCATAATTAATTACAACTAATTTAATAAATCAATCTTATTTATTGACCTTTCTTAATGAGAGATTACACAAATACTATTCAAACCTTAAGATCAACAAAATACAGTGGAGTAAGAGAAGAATTCGATTATGAACGACGGAATCCTAACTGAATCCACGGAGAACAACGCGTACAATCAAGCTACACATTTATATTTAATTTATGAAAACAACTGACCTGATACCTTTTCTTAAGGCAGGTTCTTCTATATCTGGATTGCTTTAATGAGCGGCTTCAATCTCAGCTATCTTTCAGTTCCGTCCCGAACCGATTTAATGAATACTTTTCAACAGTCTTCTCCCGACGAATATATTTCCACTAGAAAAACTACTCTCTCAAAATCACCCTCCTTTTTTCTCTTCATTTCATTTCTCCCTTTTATATCTTTTTCGAACTCGCTAAACCCGAAAATATCTCGTTTGCATAAGTCACACTTTTTGGCTCTCGGAGGAGATTGGTTGAAATAAATAAAACAATTTAAAGAAGTCGAGAGAAGGTTAGTGAAACGCGTAAGCACCCGTCACAACTTGTACATAATATATGCATAATAAGCACTTAATTTTAATTTCTACATACAAATATTTTTAATATTAAACAATTTTCTGCATGTGATGTTTTAGACCTATTATAGTATTTCCACACAAGAAGACTTACAACAAAAATCAATCTAGGTTGTTCTATCAAAACTTAATTAAATGCTTTATCTTGGATATAAACTGCGTTACAATCCATTAAAGTTCATAAGAGAAGAAATAGACATAAATTTGGCAGGAAATCTGCAAATCGTCTTAGGAAGTAGATCTTTCTATTTAGAAAAAAAGTACAGGAAAAGCCTTACAACCGATTTACCGCACCATATTCAAATACAATCCTGAAGAATTAAACAACGCCGAAATAAAATTCAAACTAGTAATAACAACCATTTCCCATATTCACAGAGAACCCGTCTCCCTTATCATGATACTAGAATATAACATACATATAATGTTCCAACGTCTAGAAAGGACAATTTACATAATAGATAAATTTTCTAGGTGATACTATTTGACACTTTTTCCTTATCTAGACGTAACGAATCAATAGATCCATGAAAAGAATGGAAGAGCCATTTACAAAGTCTCCACATGGTGCGTAATTCAGAAAATAAGTTATTATACTTCTTAAATCCTATCTTCCAATTTTGTCATGTTTCCGATAAATTGAGGGTTGCCAGTTGACATGCATCAAGGAAGATTTAATTCGGTGGTTTGTGCCACCGCCGTCACAAAATAATATTGATTTCAAATTCGAATTCGTATACTATGTTTTCAAAGATACGGATTCGTTGATGGCGTTATTGTGGAAAGGGCTTGGGTATTAAAAGGGTTAAATGTTTTAAGGGAAAATTAATGGAAGGAGGCAAGAAGATTGGGAATTGTTTGGATTCATGGACAGCTTTATTTCTTTAAAAAATGTTGAAGTGTTACTGGTCTAATATTAAACGCTTATCCTTGCAGATAAGGGAGAGAATAATATAAATTGATTCTAATAGCATATAAAAACTTTGGGTTTGGGCTAAAAAACATCTGCATTTACATCGAATTGATGTGTTATTCCGTGGCTTTGAGTTAATGATGAGTGCTAGTTGATTAGTATTGTGATAATACCAAATATATCATTTAGAAATAAGTGTATCTGATGACAATACAGAATATTTATAGAATTTTCAATATTTTCTTTTATCTGACCAGTGTTTGGAAGCTTAAGTATTTCTGATGTTAAAATTTGGTTAAACTGAAACTATTGAGTATTTTTGTTGTGACTTTAGATGCAAAAACACATATTATATATACATCAGAACTATTTTTAAGAACAACTCTGAATAAAAATACCTCTATTTAATTTGACCATTACGTTAGTTTTGTGACCCGTTACATCTGTCTTAAATGAAGCCAAACTATGCGTAAGAGATAGTAAAAGCGAGAGAGATTTCAAAAATGATAGAGGTAGAGAAATAAATTGAAAAAGTAGTATTCTTTGTTAGTAATTTTTTGAGGATTTAAAAGCTAGTTTTTACTCTATTAAAAACCTTTAATGGGTGTTGGTTGAAAATTTAACCACCTTTTTAATCTTTCTTAAAATAAAACTATGTGATTTTAAACAATATTTTTGCAGAAGATAGAATTTTAGTTCTCTCTAGCATAAATAAATGGCAGTTCCAAGAAAAATGACCAGATTTATAGGCTTTATTTGAAAATATTTTTAAAAGGTAATTTTTTCAAAAAACCACCTACCCTTCAAAGTGTTAAAGACTTGCATACTGATTACAAATTTGAATGCTTGTATGTGGAATAATAAAAGAATCTAACCACAAAAGAGGAAAGTAAAAGAGTAAAGCATAAAACACATATCTCTTCGGAGTACGGGTAGTACCTAAACTAAAAGTTGGACAAAAAAGACTTATCATGATACTTGCAGAAACAAGACATGACAGAACTTGACATTTGGATTTTTTTCCCTCAAAAATATATATGTGCACTAAGAAAAGATATTTCAAAAATTAACCTGGTGTGAAATGGGATTTGTCGAAAGAAAACTCGAAGTGTTTACGGTTGAATTCGTGAACGGCTTTTAAAGCTTTCATGATTGCGGAAACATTTTACCCCTTTTTAAAATGGGTGATTGTAGCATTTATATAATCATAACCTTATTAAAACTTTTTATATGATTATCGAATGTAATTACGTAAACATGAACACTTAGAAAAAAACGAACCAAAAAAAGGGGAGGGAGAGCTGTGAAATCATTCGGCTCAAATGATTTTGCGGCAAGGAATTTTACTTAATTTAGTTTATTCTGCTGTGAAATGATGTATTATTGTGTTTCCTATTTTTTTATTTTTATATTTTTTTATCATTTTGTAAGTATAATTTGTACAATATGGAGTACATTTGAACTAATGAAAACAAATGCTTGATAAAAGTACACATTGATCCACAAAACTACATATTATTATGTATTATCGTTAAAATATAGTTTTCGAAAATGCCAGTACTCTAAAATATCAAAATGCAAATTTAAAAATTTAAACCAGAAATAATCATTTTTATTTTAAGAAAACACAACGAATTCCTGATAAAAATGTTTTTATTTACACTTGTTTTATTAATTTTTAAGTATTTTCTTATATAAATTATAGTTAATTTTTTTTTCTTTTATTGGAATCAAAAAGACGACATATGTAGAATATACATATACATAACATATGGCGATTTGTAATTTAGTACAACTGATTCGGAACTATCTCACTTTGAATTTCTGCTGGCTAAACCTTATGACGCATCTAAATCAACTGAACCTACTAATACTGTTACAAACACAACCCTCCGAAATTCCATTTAGAAGCGCCAGTAACTCAATTAGTACAATCAAAGCGTACTAGAACGCAGGATTCATAGCATAACATGAATCCCGGTTTCATACACGTACATCATTGGTCACTGTAATGAAACCTACTCTCCCTCCGCATTTCTGCTGACCAATCACTTCTGATGTGATATCAAGTTGCTTTTCCCATACCCAGTTCAACAGAATTGATTTCCCGAAGCATTGCCGATTATTTAATACCACAAAAATGAATACAATTATTGTAATAGTTATGGGAATTATATGTTGGGATGTATTAAATGGAATTTAACAGGCAAGCCATTTTGAAAGTATAGTTTCAGTTGCCAAGCTTATCACGACAAAAATGTTTGACTTGCGTAAAAATAGTAAAGACGAAGTGGCACAGTGGATCTCTACTCAATAAAAGAAATATACTTTGAAAAATTCAGGTCTATAGGTTGAAGAGTTCCGCAGATCTGGTTATGAGTGAGTCACTTTTTCCTACATACGTATATACATATATATATATATGTATATATATATATATATATATATATATATATATATTCAAAATTTCTCTACAAGAGAGAGATTAATACTTAAAAAAATATCAATTGCCAGATAACAAGACAACAGAATTTAGAAGGAGATATGAAAGATTGAAATAACACAGTAAAATATAAAAGAATGGATGCTTCAGTATTATCAACATTGCTGACTTAGGACAGCTAGTATACATAAAATTTTCTTTAAAAAAATCCTTCTGTATAAAAGTGGGGTTGAACATGTTTTTTGGCCAGCCAACCTTCCCCCTTTTTTGTTAATAATACCAAGCAAATATCAATTGGAAATAATGGATAGGAAATCTAAATCCATTATAAGGAAAAGGTAACTTACCCAAAAATTGCATACTGAAATGCAGAGCCCGCGCTAAATCTGAATACAATAAACAAGTTATTACCAGATTCTGGACCATAAATACAATTTCAAAACAAATCAATGGCTGAAAAATAGCACTTAGCAAAAGTATGAAAAGAATAGAAATAATAAAATAAGAGAAATGTAGACATACTACCATTATCTTAGACTCTTAATATGGTTTAAAAGTTATAATATATTCTAAAAAAGTAATTTTATCTAAAACTAGAAACTGGGGGTATTTAAAACTATCTAGGAAGAATAATAAATCTATAATATAAACCTTTTAAAACTATGGAAATTTAATCCTTACTATTTAGAATTTCATTATTTAAATATCTATTAATAAAATTAATAGGGTAGTTTTGAATTAAACAGTATTTAGTAAAATGTTTATAATTTTTTATTTTTTCTGATTTATTAGAAACTAGAAGATTATTGCGTAGTGTGTAATTAAGAACAATATTTCTGAATATAGATACATGCACATTACTCTCCCAATGCGGTACTTTTATAATATTGAAATTAAAGTCTTCTCGTTTATCATAAATATTAGTAACTATTTTATAATCATTTAATTTAATTTCTATATCAAGAAAATTTGCTTCGTAACTGTTACTATTTGTCTGTATTAAATTAAGATATTGTGGATAAAAATTAATATTAGGTATAAAGTTGTCTTGCTTGCCAAAAATGATTATATCATCTATATAACGAAAAAAATAAAATTCTAAGTTGTCTGTGAAACTATTTTCAAAATAATGTAAATATAAATTGGCAAGACAGTTGCTAGCTGGGCCACCTTGTGGTAGACCCTTAATCTGTTGATAATAATTACCATTATGATAAACATAATTCTCTTTTAGAACTAACCTAAGTAGAGAACCAAATCTATCATATTTGACATTTTTAAACAAATTATCTTTATGTAATTTTACTAGTGTTTTTATCATATCATCAATATTAATTGAGTTAAAATGATCTTCAAAATCTAAACTAAATACTGAAAAAATTTTTTTATCTTTAATTTGTGCAATAAGTTCTGTACTATTATTAAGAATGGCTGAAGTTTTTAGATTATTTATTGTATCTTGTAACATTTCATGTAGAATTTTGCCTGATTTGCTGATATATGTATTAAAACCACTAGTAACTGTTCTAAACTTTACTGGATTTTTATGAAATTTAGGAGTAAGAAATACATGTGGAAATTTAAAATTATTATTAATTTGTATTTTTAATTGTTTATGAAAAGCCAAAATTCGATTATTTATTTCTCTATCAGAAATTGATGACCTAATAAAAGCTGTATTATTTTCAAAATGTTTGTTGAGAATTAAACTATAATAGTATTTACAAATTAAGGCAAAATTTCCAGGCACTTTATCAATTTAAACTATAATAAATTTATTTTGTAATTTTTTAATCTGATTTTTAATATCATTAAAAAAGATGTTATTATCTGTATATATATATATATATATATGTCATGATTCCATGTTCTTGGTTTTTTCGGTCTGATCTTAAGATGTTTTAGGATTTATTAGTCTTCTTTTTAATTTATTTACTGCTATATATATATGCCGTGTTTTGCGAGTCAACAGCAAGACATTTTACTTTAACTGTCTTTATTCCATAAAATCATTTTGTAATCTCATTTGTAAGAGAGAGAGAGAGAGACGGACACGTGTTAAAAATCAAGAGTTGGCGGCCACTCAAAAGCCAGATGTCTGTTCAAGTACATTCCTTATTGAGAAGAGGTATATTTGAAATTCTAGGTAATAAAGACTAATGGTAGGAGCGGCGAAGATCTTTTAAAGCCATGCTTTCTTCATTCCCGAACTGGGTAATAAATTTAATACTTGAAGATGTAACGGGAAAATAAAATTTAGAAGTGGTCTAGGATTTAATTTTAGATCTAATTTAATTATTCTTATATATATATTAATGTATATATATATAATATATATATATATATATATATATTACAAAAATATACAAAAAATAGTTGTATATCTAAGATAACTATAGTCATGACACAGAAATACTAGAGCAAACTCCTGACCTTAGAAACCAGAATTGCAGGTTTAAACAATGTTTTTCGGCCAGCCAACCTTCACCTGAATTTGGCAAGACTCTGAGCTATATATATGTGTGTGTGTGTGTGCATGTGTTCGTGTGTGTGGTTGCGTGAGTGTGGTTGCGTGTGCGTGAGTGTGGTTGCGTGTGCGTGAGTGTGCTCCCGCGTGTGTATGTGTGCTCCTACGTGTGTATGTGTGTTCCCGCGTGTGTGTGCGTTCCAACGCGTGTGTGTGTTTCCGCGTGTATGTGCTCCCTCGTGTGTGTGTGTGTGTGCTCTCACGTGTGTGCTCTTCCAGATTTAGTTTTTTTACATAAACTATAAAATTTAATGAAAAACTTTTTCTTTCACTTAAAAGTGAATAAACAATCAGCATTTTAAATGTGTATAATACGCGTATAGCTTTTAAAAGAAAATATATACTAGAACTTTCATTTTACGAACCTTTATTTTCACGAATTCCTCTATTTTGGAACTTTTGCCTGGAACCAAGAATATACAGCGTATTGGAAATGTATCTCAATTTACTGTATTTTCCTCAAAACGAACTTTTTTCGTGATTTACTAATTTTATTATTTCGAAGTCCGACTGCATTTCCAAATTTCTCTGTATGAAAACTTAGAATTTTTTTGTAATATTTGAATAAAAATTCTTCGTTATTGAGATTAAAACGCTAATTTTATAGCTTAAAATAATGGCATTTCATATCTGTGTGCTAATTTTGAAAATATCAAAACTGAATTTAAGTGCTTTTTCAGGGGTGAATTATTGACATGCAAATCACGCAATTAAAAATTTCAACTGGAGCATGTTTAATATATTAGTGTATATTCACCTGTAGTTCAAAATTGCACGGCATGCAACACTCAAATATTCAACTTACGTTTATTTAATTATTTTCTTGACAAATACGATTTACTAATATTCGTTTAAAATTTTAATATTTGATTGTTAATTTACGCCGTTCTTTAAAGATATACAAAATCTAATGGCTAAACACTTCTCAATTTTGAACCACGCTTACATGACAATGATGACACCTAAGAATTTACGAAATTGATGACAAAGATTTCTTGTACAACATTCAGTTTAAAAAATGTATTATTAAGCTTCGATATATTTCAAGAAAGCTAAAAGGAAATTGAAACAAATATCTTGTATTTTTCTAAACAGTACTATAAATATGACGTTTATACATTGTCTAATTTATGTAAGCATTTTAACATAAAACATTCCAACCAGAAACAGCAGAGTACATTATTTTTGAGTAAGAAAAACTACTTTTTAAAAATCAAAATTTAGAAAATATCTAACCTTTTTTTTAACTAAAAATATAATTAAATTTTCTAATACTTTATATAAATAGTTTAGTTCAGCTGATTTTTAAAAAAAAATGCTTGAAAACGTATTTGTTTTTTCCAATACACATTTCAAAATTTTTGAAATGTTATACATTCATAACGTCTATATCCATTTCCAAGTTTTTCGTAAATCAAAATAAATAAAACTTTTTACACAATTGTAACTCATTCGATAGTATTTCTTGTGGAATATATTCAGGTTATTTTATCAAAAATTATGTGCAGAGCTCTTCAAGAATGGGGAAATAAAAGATTCATTTAATTTCTACCCTTAATTTCTCCTTATTAATTTTCAATTATATTGATTTCAATGGAAAAATTTGATGAAAGTGATTATTTATTGGAATATGATTTGATTTTGCTTTTCGTCGTGCTCTCTAAAGCAACACGAGGGTTACAAGCGACCAATCAGGTAAATTTGAACCACAGTCAACTGACGAGGATGACACCTGACCTGGCACACCCCTCTCTGCACTTAAGCCAAAGGGTGGACTTCAAATTTTGACAACTTTGACGTACTAGTCACTCTATGCTGTAAATCATTATTGATATTATATTTTGACCACGACTCGAAAAGGATGACTATGAGATCTTAGCCATCATCACCTGGAATGTAACAATGAGAAACAAAAGAAATCCTCCTTTAAATCTGCTCGTTTAAATAAGAGTTAATAATTTATCTACTTACTTTCCACACAAACACACATACTTTTCTTGTTTATTTCCTCAATTGGTAGAAAAACAGTACTTTCCTTACCTCAAAACTCTGTGTCTGACCCTTCATTCATTTCCTAATAATATAGTTCACACTTTCCCTATATATATATATATATATATATATTGCTCAAATTTTCAATCGTTACTAAAATACTTTTTATTCATCCATTCAAGTTCAAATACATTTTTTTAAACTTGTAGTGGTATGACACTTGATGTTAATGCAGTTTTTTCAAATATTAATTCCTTAACTACATTTAATCAATATTAATTCCTTAACTACATTTAATCAATATTAATTCATTAACTAAATTTAATCAATGAATAAATATTAACAAACAGAAATAATAGTCCAACACCATATATAGAAAGGAAAATGGAAAATTTTTAAGAAATTCCTTTTATATATATTTTACCACTTAATATTGTGATTCTGTCATATGTATATACGTACTTATATTAATCGTAATTATTTAATAAAAAGTAACTAAAATAAAATTTTCTTTTTTGACCTAAGTTGGAATTGACTTTAATTTTTTTATATATATATTACTCGTTATTTTTTTTCTTTTGCGCTACTCAATGTGTTCATCCGTTCTTTGCCCATCGTATTATTTTCTGTAAGATTTTCTTTCATATATTTCATTCTTGAGTTATTAATCAATTATAATCAAGTTATAGATAAATTTTAAATACATATTACACTGATTCAGTATTTAAAACAATTATTTTCCACAAATATTAATAAATAGTATGGAAGTTTTCATATTTTTGAAAACTCAGATATATCTAAAATTTTATATAGATTTTTTTTATATAAAACGTAGAATTTCTGTATCTGTGTTGCCAAATATTACATAACACAAATGAAAATATATATATGTAACTCATGAGAAATTATTTTTAAGTGAAATATTTAGTTTCAGATTTTAAAAAAAACGTAAATTTCAAAAGGAAATAATATTTTCACATGACGGAGAAAAAATCGATTCACTGTTTGACCTCTGTAAATGCGTTAAATTCACATATGCATAGATAGAAATTAACATAAAAGATGCTTTAAAATTTAATTTTGAATATGGATGATTCTTTTTTACGTTAATAGTTTGCTCCCTAGAATTGAAGAAAAAACACTACCAGTAAATTTTTCTTTCTATAAATTTTTTCAATTATTTTCTAGAATATATATATATATATAAGTCAGCAATGTTCATAATACTATAGCATCTACGCTTTTATATTTTTAAATATTTATCTCAATTATTTAAGTTTCTTATTTCCATTTAAAAGCTATTGTCTGATTTTCTTACAATTTCGATTATTTTCAGTGTTTGATCATGTTTATTCATCTCTCTCTTGTAGAGAAATTTTGATTATATACATATATACAAATGTAAATGTTATTGCATTCTAGCATCATAGTATAAGTTTGAAAATAATTAAATGCTAAAAAGATACGTTAAAAAGGAATTACTTTAAAAACAGTTATTAAAAGGACTGCTCGCCTAAGAGATGAAAAGTTTTCCCTCTCTTTAATTGGAATTCCAATATCTTTCTGCATATCTAGGAATTGCTCAAAGTTGTCTTCAACTTATATTAATAATAATGTTCGATTTATGTTCATCATTTTGTAGTTTCCTAGAAAACTTCATTTTCTAGTTTTGAGAAATATACTTGGAACGTAACAGGAAAAACAGATTTAAAGTTGAACTAATACATGCATTCTATTTTTTTGTGTGAGTTAAATAAATTTTAAATACCAAATTTTCCGGCTTTCTTACGTGTATGCACACAAATTAAATAAAAGATAAGCTTCTATTAAGTAAGGCACTCATGAATAATTGCTTCAAAATAGCAAATACAATATCTTTTAATAATTGTTTTTAGGATTGTACGTATATATTTATTTCATTTGCAAAAGATAACTAAAATGCTTAAAATTTCTAAAATAATGATTTTTTTTATGATTCGATACATTATTAAGCCGATTAAGCTCGTTTCACCCATAGCAACAGTCTATCAATATCAAGCTGGATTTTCTTTTGTGTCTATCAAAACACATTTTTGTCAATGATTACCACAGAATTGTATTTGGAATATTTTTATCGAAATGATGAACATTCCTAGCTCATTCTCTTTCATTAAAAAAACTAAGAATTAACAGTAACTTTAAAATATACTTTGAATTCTCGTTATTTTTATATACCTTCTTCAAAAGATCTATAGTATAATGTATTCAAAATACAAAAGCATAACATGTAATGCCTTTCTTCTTATAAAATGTGACAGTTAGTTAATTAAAAATATTTGGTACTTACATATACCATCGTAAAATTTAGTAAAATCAGAAGATGTCTACAATTGCTACAATATACATCCAGTAGGAAAACCCTTCCCCACGTATATTCGAAAACAGTAATAGTAACAATGACAGGATTTGGTAACATTTTTTTTGGACAGGCGATGTCTTTTCGTTGAGCGAAATTTATCGACTATATAATACGTTAGTACCAAAGATTTTTATTTTCTACGAAATCCTCGAAACACATATAGGCGAACAATCTTAGCAGGATAATAAATAATAATTCAAATCACATATTCTGTAAAAAGGCTCAATTTAATGAATTTCCGATATTTGGTTTTTGAAAATTTTATTTAGTATGGTTTTAATCTGTTCAATCTGGTATACTTCTCCATTGAGTTCACTTTCTTAATATATTTGATTAGTTTAACTTATTACCGTCACAGTTAGATAAAACTCCATAAAATAGACCTCTTGAAACTACAGCACTGCAAAGTAATGAATACGGCACCTAAGCTGGTAACCAATGAAGCACAATTTAACAATGAAAAAAACAAACTTTGATATTAAATCTGAACAAAATAGAAAAAAAAAAATCAAATAAATGAAAAATAATCATAAAAAAAACAAATTTATTTAAACAAAAATGTCAATTTAGCATATTTATTTTAAATATATTTCTTTTTTATGCAATCTCATAATAAAAAAAAAAATAGAAAAAAGATAAACTCAATTCAGCTTTACATTAACCCATAAAACCTGTATTATGAATAAGCATCTGATTTTAGAATAATGTCAAAATCAATTAAACACAAAAAACTAAATTTATTTAATTTTTTTATTAACACAAAGGAAAGTGTTCCATACATTTTAAAAAAAAAAAAGCTTATATTTATAAAATTAATTATTTGCTTGAATCGTATTTGATAACAATAACTATGAAGCATTGTTATCATTATATATTGATCATTTGTATTCTGTTAAATAAATAACAAGGAGAGCAAAATAAAAACTAGGATACGACTCACTCTATTGGTCATATTTGTAAAATCAGGACCAATATCAACAGCGTGTAGTGTAATTCTGTTACAGAACAACATTCTCTTTAAAAAATTGTGCCTCGTAATTTTATTTACAGGTTTGGTACTTTGCACGTGTCATTTTTTTTACAAGAAGCTAATTGTTTGCAAGTTATTTTGTCAAATATTTTCAGTATTAATTCAGAGTTTGAGTTTCAGAATCATCCCTCATTAACAAGATAATGTAGTAAAAGTTCTAATTTAAATTTTTCTATTTTTTTCAAGATGTCGTAAAAGTATGTAAATGCATAATTGACCTTTTTCCGAGGTAGATACTTTAATTAGCCATATAATATGTGACGGGAATTTTCCTTTAAATTTTTGAAAAGGGTCAAATTTTTACACATTTTGTTTTGAGGATGAATAATATCAAGTGGCCTTTAGGTTGCATGAAAGATTGCGTCACATCTATATCAAATCTATGAAAAGTCGAAAAAAAAAAGATAATTTTTTAAACTAGTAATACACTTTAGTTTAATTAATAATTATAACATTTCACTAATAGCATTTATAATACTGTAATTGATTGGTGTATCATTGTGTACTTGGTATACTTCCTTTGTTACAGCATTTTTTAATTCTTCATGAAAATGATCTCATTTTTAAAATTATTTTTTATTTTCTTGATATAAAAAAGTTAGCTTTTATTATTCAAAGAATTCAAATTTATACAAGTTATTTATTATTTTGTAAATACAAAACTTATCTAAAACAGAAGGATAAAAATTTCTTTGAACAATTTGGTGACTTTTAAGCAGCTGCTAATAATTTAACCGAATAATATAAGCGATTTTTTTAGTTAAATTATTAGTTCTTCCAAAAAATACACTGCATTTGTAACTCTTGATCGTATCAAAAGATGTAACAGTTCAAAAACATTTCTAGTGAAGAAAAATAAGCAGTTTTAAATGGTTGCCAAAATATTTTTAATATTAATAATAATAATAATCAACTCTGTTTTTACATTTCTCATAACTAAAGCTCATATTTATGAAAGAAAGCATTTGCATGTATTTCAATATGTACTCAAAACATACATTCATCTTTACGTCATGACATTCAAAGGGAAATCAGTCCATACTCTCGATCCTGGATTCTTTAATCTAAGGACTCTTCAGTAGCGTATTTAGTAATTCCTGATCGTTAATGGAATGCTCTAACTCAACAAGTCCACTGTTATTAATGAGACTTGACAGAGTATTCAATCCAAAGATCAGAAAGCAAATGTTTTTCGTGTTCTTTCGTCGCGTTTTAACGAGGAATTAAGATCATCCGTTCTAATGAGGTTGCTGGATGAATTTTCACTTTCCTGTTTGCTACATACATCGCCGGAGCTCTCGACAGGGACTGTGTACAAAAGTACACTGACTTTTATTCTTCTAGAAAAGTGTTGATCAAACGCTTGTTTAACAAATATGATTTGTTTTGAATTGTTTAAATTATTCCCATCTTGAAACACGTCTCGTCGGTATTATTTTAAAGTACAATTCAGAGGATGTGTGAAAGTTTAATTTTGAAGTAGAAGAGTCATAGGATATCACAATAAATCACTGGTACTTGCAGGTTTTCGTGTTGATTATGTTTCTTTTAGTATTGTCCGTCATCAATACTACCGTATTTACTCAAATCTAAGCCGCAAACGAAAATTTAAAAAAGTGTAAAATAGTTTAGTAATTGTAATTGCTCTAATTGCCACAACCAACGCATTTTTTAATTCGATTATAAGCTGCACGCGATTTTCAGTAGCTTAAATATTGGGGAAAAAGTGCGGCTTAAATGTGAGTAAATACGGTATATATACACTCATCGACAAAAAAATTAGCGCACCAAGAAGAAGTCGACAAAATGAAACGAAATTTTACTACTTTGATATAAGTAAATGATTAGAAAATCAAAGAAAAAGGATCATTTATTTCAGAGAAAAATGGTAAAAGAACGGAGGATTAAAAACCCTGTTGAACCCTTCTAGCGTGAATGCACGATGCGATACGATCGGGCATTTAGGCATACAAGTTCTGTATGATATCTTGAAATATTTTGTTCCATATTTGCTGTAACCGTTCTTCTAGTTCGTTCAAACTCGTGAGATACCCAACTCGCCGTCCCAAATCATCCCAGATATGCTGGATTGGAGACAAATCTGGGATCGGGCAGGTCAAGAAAGGGTAGCAACCATGCGGGAACAGTCTTATGACACCCTTACCGTGTGAGACTGAGCATTGTCTTGTTGCAAAATAGCTCCTGGGAGCCATTGCATGAGTGGCAACACATGTGGTTGCAAGATGTCATGGACATACCTCTGGGCTGCCATAGTGCCATAGATCAATACTAGGGGTGACTGTGTATTGTAGACAATTACACCTCATACCATCACACCAGCTGTGGGAACGGTGTGTCGCTGTAAAGGCAAAGGCAGGATTGAGGCGTTCACACAATGGGGTCACGAACACGATTGTCCTCACTGCTGAGATTGAATCTGGATTCGTCGCTAAAGATGACCTGGTTCTATTCCGCTGCAGTCCAGTTTCCTCGTGCGCGGCACCACTCCAAACGGAGGCGTCAATGGGTGGGCGTCAAGGGAAGCTCACACATTGGGCGCCACGATCCTAAATGTCTTTCAGCCAAGCGCCTTCATATGGTTCGAGAAGAATTGAAGGTGCTACCTGTGGCTGGATGGCGGCTGATGAAGCAGTTGGCTGTAAGCGTGCATTTCTTACGATGTGGCGGTCTTCTCAATAAGTGGCCTTTGAGGGTGTCCTGAGACTGGTCTTCGTGTAAATGTCATCTCTCGGATCCACTGGTCCCAACACCTTCTCATAACACAACCAGAGCGGCCTAATTGACGAACTACTCGCCTAGCTGACCACCCAGCTTCCATCATGCCGATGATTCTCCCCTGCTCAAACTGCAACAGCTGCTCATATTGTCTTCTAAAACGGCGTAATGGCATTTATATCTCAGCCCTTCCTTTGTAAGCGATTTGTTTGTGATTATTATTTTCCCAATAATAATCACAAATCAAAATTATTTGACGGCCTGTCTATAACTCATCAAACATTTCATATAAAAAAGGGCACGTTGATTCTAAAAGGTTTGCCACCCTACTGTAGTTTAGCTAACAGTTCTTTAAACGCTTTCACTTATAATTTAGAACATTTTTGTACCTTCTGATTACGTTTTGCTTGCTTTTCTTTCCTGATTTAGAATTTTCTTTAAGGTAACTGGGACGCTGCGACAAGGAAAAAATGAACTTTTTTTTAAACCAAATTTAAATGGTTCTTACTGATTTAAATTAAAAGCAATGGATGTAAAATTTTTACGTTGAATTATCGATATATTTATGTACCTGTTAATGTAAAAAAAATTCATTTTAAATCACAAATAAATTTGTATAAGCAATAAATAATAACTATTTTTTTTTATTTTCGAGGCATGTTCTTACCTTTAGATATACTTTGCTTAAAATACATGGCATATATCGTTTTAAAAGTTTTCAGTGTTTGTTCTATTTATCTTATTCTCATAAATAATGTATCTACGTATACAGAAAAGTGCCCTCAATTTTTTAAAAGTAAAATTAAAAAATGAAAAATGTGAAGCACTGTCACGTCCCAGTTACCTTAAATAAGTACAGAATAATGGTGATAGAATATCAACTTTTTTTTCTTTTGGCGTTTTGGGTTTTTTGAAACATGGATAATGAGCCCCTAGATAATTTTGTGGTGGTTCTCAGTTATGAAATTCTCGGAAGAATAATTATGACAGTAAAAAAGCCGCAGAATTATTTCATATCGAAAGTAAGTATCAGAATTGATAAGGCTACGTGTAACAAGCTGAAAACTTTGTAAGCAATTAGCAAAACAAGAAACCATTGTCACATAATTGTTCATAATTACCTTTCTAATTTTTTTAAATATTTGTGTAATGACTTTGCAAATTTTAATAAAAAGACCGATATGATTAAAAATTGATTCATTTGAAGTGTAAATTTACTATAGTAGATATTCTCTATTGTTTCAGGTTAAGTCTTGGACATTTCATAAATGCATTTTTCGTATCCTTACTAATAGTTAATACGAAAAAAGTAATTGAAAATTCAACTTTAATGTGTTTATTTTAAGCTGTTTCTCTCCACATAAGATAATTGCTCATCTACAACAAACTATGAGAATTTTATCTTAAGCTCACTGATTAATTTCTGGGTTATTTCCTTTGTAATACAAATTTGTTTGACGAATTTAGTTTACACTATCCATTATTTGGATATGATATTAAAATCACATTTTCCAATATTTTTAGTCAGAAATCAAGAAATTTAATTCATTTGAACAGTGTGATTATTTTAAAAACTACTCCCGTGTTTTATATATTCACACTTTAAACATATAAATTAAATTGATTTAGGCATGACTATATTAAAATATTTCGAAAGAGATTAAATAAAACTTATAATTGGGAAAGATTTTCTTGTGTGCGTAAAAGTCTTACTTTATTTAAAATATAATAATTTCTTATAATCTAGTATTTCATAACTTGCTTCACTGTGTGTGTGTGTGTGTGTGTGTGTGTGATTAGTTCATTATTGAAATTCTTTCGAATAATAGGTTGAAATATTATGCCCTTTAGATAGTACTTAAGATAATTGAATCTGAGTCAAAAGTAGTACCAGACAATGTGAAAGATAATAAATATCTAGGTCTGACGTACCAAAATTTTTAAATAATTTAAAAACTAAAACATGTATTTTTCCCTTTTAAAAATCTTAAATTATTTTATTAAAAACACACGTGTTTAATTCTTATTATCTCATTATTAATTTTTAATGTACAAACTAAGAGTAGAATTAGGCGGAATCAATGCATTTTTATGTGTCAATTTAATTAGCCATAAAATTCATTTTTCTCGCCAAGGGTTTCCAATAAAAAATTTCTCTAAATAAAAATCATTAAAATACATACTACTTAGACTTAATTTTTTAAAAACATTGTACTTAAAATACCCTTTGAACTATTAATGAAAGTAAACAAATTATTTATGGTTTAGAAAATGTAAATTTATTTTGATATTATCAGAAATTTATTACTAACGTAATACAGTAAATAATTTTTAGACCTAAAATTAAATTTTAAAATACTTATTAAGTCAGTACGCATACATGAGTTATCCACTTCAAAGAAATTATTATAAGAATTTATTTTAATGAATAAATTATTGTTTTATATTATAATCTGTTGGAAGGATGATATTACTTATTTTACTTTTATGGTACAAGAAAAGGAAATGAAATCTGAAATGAAAATTTAAACTTTTAATCTAAAAACCTAAATGAATTTTTATTAAGTTACATGGAAATTGTTTGAAATATTGATGCACGTCGGATAATTAAATCTCATAACCATATTCTACCATAATTTACGCGAACCCAGGTCATCTATCTTTAGCGCACTTCAGTTAATTGACCAAGATCTATGAAGAAATAATCCCATACTATACGATAATACACTAAAAGTATGAAGGAGTACATTACAACAAAATAATTGTTTTGTATTTATGTAACAGAGATAATTAATCCTTTCGGTTCTCAAGAAATCTTATATCGGGTATCGAATGCTAATCGATAAAGTTTAACAAATGTTTAATTTTCAAATCATCCAAGTAAAATTTAACATGTACTAGAGTTAATGGGTTTCTAACGTACTTGAGGGAACAAATCAGAACAATATGATTACGACTGTAAATTACTCTTTTGTTATTTCTGTGTAAGTGTGTGAAACTAATTCTATTTAACCATTCCATGAACGTTATTTACTACAAATGTTTAATTGTGGTTGAAATTATTTATATTCAGAAAACGCCTTTCTTGAAGCTCTGAACTTAGAATAGCAATTAGCTTCCCCACACGAGTTCAGCTTATCCCTTTCTTAATTACCTGCACTCATTAGTGCTGAGTAGGAAAATAATGTTAGAAAATTAGCTAACAAGTAATATAACAATTTGGAACAGGTAGTGAGATTTCATTACTTGGAAATTACTAGAAATATATAAGGTGTGACAATTAGTTTCTTGGACTGCGCGTGCTCTTGCCATTAGGCTTGGTGTGGCAGTGGAATGCATTATGGTAATCTTGATCTTTCCTGATGCTGATACATTATTGCACCTCTATCAAGTTCGGTTTCTTTTCACCTTTGTTTGAGAAAGACGTTGTTTTGCTGAAGCACTGATCATGATAAACGTAAAGATCAATCTGTGCATGTATTTCGAATTCCTCTCGTTAAATTTTTAAAAAAATATTTCAACTGAATGTTGTAAATTGTTAAAGGAGTGTTTGGGATAATTGCACGTCACGCAAATTTTTGAATGACAAATGATTTCGAAGATTCGAGTTGATGTGAAGATGATGGACGCCTTGCCTGATCTGAGGCATCAAGAACAGGTGATGCCTATCATTTTTGTCTGGATATTAATGACATCATCCTAATTACCGGGTACCTCGAGAGGACAAAACCGGATAAACAGGAGTACTACATTGAGGTCCTGAGGAAGTTTAGATAAAGAGTGAGGAAGAAAAAGCCGGATCTACAGAACAACAACTCATGGATTTTGCACCAAGACAACGCCCCAGTTCACATTGTGCTATCTGTAAAACATTTCTTGGTGGACAAACACATTATTGTGTTCGAGCATGCATCGTACTCAACAGATCTCGCACCATACCATTTCTACCTGTTTCTTAAACTTAAAATGCATTGAAGGGAACATATTTTCAGTTTGTAGGATAGGTGAAGGTAAAAATGGCACACTAACTGATGATGGTGACACCTAATGAGCCGTAGCATTACTTTGAACGATGTATGCATCTGTGTATTGTTAGGGAAGGGAATTATTTTGAAGGGAACTAAAAAGTATTCGTACATTGTCTTCACTAAAGCTGATATTTAAGACTAGTTCAGTAATTTAATTTTCGCAGTAGTATAGCGGAGAAAAAAAAGCATTGTTGTGTTATACATTAAATTAGAGACCTTAAAACGAAAGTTTAACTGATATTAACGAATCTAGTTGAATTTTAACTTAGCTTAAAATGAATTACATGGAACTCGAATATAATTCGCTGATCAATTCAGAGAAAACTTCCAACGCGGGTTTTATTATAGGACATGGTTAGATTTACTAAAAAAATTTTGATCCAAGGATTTTCAAAATTGTTGGTTGCCTTTGTGTACACTATGTAAAACAGATTTTGTGCTCAAAATTTCATTAAAAGGGCCATTTAATTTTAAGGAAGAAACCAAATTGTGGAAGGATTTAAAATACTACTTTTCCTACAAAAATTTACATACACGCATGATTTTTGATTTACAATTACCTTAAACTATGTATTCTTAAAAGTTAGTGTGGCTGGATAAACTTGATTGGTCCCTGCACAATTTCTTTATGAATGCCCTTGTAAATCTTTAAAAATTTTATGTTTTTCTGGGTTCAATTATTTTTTTAAAAATAAGTATTGCTTTGATTCAAAAACACATACCAACTTTTATTATATGTACTATTACAATAGGTAAAAAAAATTCAGAGCATTAGGTACAATGAAAACGCTTAGCATTTTAATTGAAGACAAACAAGTTACTTTTTTCATTCTGAGATAAGTAAGTTCAAACTTTTGATTTGCCAAGGAATGTGAATAAAGAAGAACGTAAAAGCTATCATAATTCTTCGTTTTTTTTTAAGTTTAAAACTTCAAATTTTGTGACGGTATAGAAAAACATATAAAGAATAATTTAGGATAAGAAATTAGACTTGATTTTTGACCGATATTTGTAAATTGAATCGTATTGTGTCCCCTTAACATACCAAACCACGTTACTTATAGAATAAATAGTAGCACAGAAATATATCAGTCAATAACGTTACATACAGCGCAATCTCTCTGGATTGAATAAAATTAAATCTGTACAAAATTATCACTACCAAAATCCCATGCGAAATCATTACAGTAGTACCCCGACTTACGCGAACCGGGAGTTTACGATTATCAGATCTCGTCGATCCGTCCTTTGTTTTGATCCCTTTTTTTAACATATCACTGAGGTGAAATCAGAGCCTGACGAAATTGGATATATGATTGAAGAAGTTTTAAATCTTGCCAGGCAAATAAATTTAGAATTGGTTAGTGATGACTTCAGGATTTCCATAATCAGGAGCTGACAATGGATTAGCTCATAGAATTGAATGAGCAGATCAAGACATAAAAGAATTTGAGTGTTTACACGCAGTTCAATTAAAAGATCGAATAGTGGTTGCAAATTCGGAAAAAAGTACTTTAATTTATTGAAACATTATTACATATTATAGAAAATGTGGACTTTCCCAACGAAGAACATATTTTTTCAACAGAATAAGAAATATATATATATAAGAAGTTATCACCGTACATGAGGAAATTTGTTAAGAAAAATCCTCATAGATTTGTAAAATCTATCAAAAATATTCAGACGGTGATTTTGTATTTCTGTTATCTAAGATTTTATTAAACGTTTTTCTAAATTATTATTTTCTTTTTCTCCAGACCCAAGAAAAATAATTTATATGTATTTATATGAGAAAATTTCCAACTCAGAAGACATGTAACTCTATCATGTAAGATAGGCGTATTGCTGTAACTACTTGGCTTAACTGGATATGATTTTTTCATCGGATGGGTAAGATACTCATAAAAATTCCCTTTTACATTTTCAAGAGTCTAGAGAAAAGAGCTTTGCAACGTATAATATTTGATTTATTCCATTTTTGTATTTTCTATTTCAGATAGTATATCCAAAACAAAGAGTTTTTATTTATGATGATGTGAAGATTTTCTTCTGAACTTGTTTTTATCAATTATTTAAAAATACTGAATAGGGAAAACAAATAAGTGCTAATATTTTGCACTTATTTGTTAGACGCGCACATTTATTGTTAGAACTCCAGAAATTTATTCACATATACACTCTAACTTACAAAATTCCAATAATATATTTCCTCCTACAATGAAGAATCTTTTAAATAAAATTAAAATTCTACTAAATTTAGGAGCTAATATAATTTTAATCCCTTTAAATGTCCTGTTATTGTATATTCGTTTGTTCATTTTATATTATAGATTATACAACATCAAAATTCAAAAATTAGAAAGATTACTTTTTCTCTAAAATATAGTTTTGATGAATTTGATGTGGTCTTGCTGGCAATGCTAGTCATTTTTCTTTTCTGGCAAGTAGTTTGGTAAATTTCCAAAAAGTCTTTTTTAGCTTCAACATATTTCTTGTTTTCAGCCTTACCGGATAGAAAAATGATATTGTTCTTAGATGTTTCTTAAAATGAGTTTTGATCAACCATACCCCATTTCTAAGATGAATGAAACAATCTATAAACAAACAAACCATTAAACGTAGAATAATGAAAGAATGACACGAAACCTTGATGTAAGAATAAACAGACTAGAAAGCAAACAAATTGAGTATAAAGATATAGTGTGCAAATTTGAATACCTTACAAAATATATGACATATTTATGCCGAGAAACTTGAATAATGTTTCTGAGTGTGTGCAAAAGTGACAAAGTAATAAAATATATGAATAAATACATAGAATGAACACTAAGATAAATATTTGGAAAATATGTTTAATAGAATTAATTAAATTATAACGAAAGTTTAAGAAACTTAAGAAATGTGAACACTTTAGTTTTTGACGGGACTTGGTACCCTTTGAGTTTTTCTCTATTTATGTATTTAAAAATTATATTTTGGCATTTCATCTAATGTTCAAAAAATGATACGAGATGAAATTTTTCACCTATTATTTACACAATTTTAAAAATTTTGAAAAATTTAAAATTACATTTCTTTTCCAATTATTAATATTTTGGCCTGAAATTTTTTTTGCAATATTCTTAAGGATGGTTTAAGCAACTTTATATTTATAAGGACGATTTTACAATAATTTAATTAGTTTTGGAGGGAAAAAATGTGTGTATCAGGCTACAATTCAACGAAAAGGTCAATATCTCCTTTAATTTTAAAAGTATCTATCATACACACAGCAAATGATCCTTTAATTTGCTACATGCTTTATATATAATACACAGGGAAAATGGAAGTTATTGGTAAATAATTGTGGAAGGAATAACATTTTGAACGCAGTAATGTATCGAAGAAACACAAAACCTCCTTGGAGTCTGGCTCCTGAATTTTCGAAGAATTATCGATTTTCACTTTTTTATATTTTCTATAAGTTCAAATATTTATGTTTAAAATGATATATGATATAAGGAGTTACGATAATTAGAAGTATTTTATATTTATTTTTTAAATGAAGTTAATCTTTGAGGCGCCCCAAATGAGCTTTCCTAAGAGTACCTGTGTTTTCCCTTGCATAAGTTTCTGACGAACGCAAATCCATATGATGTTCAAGTGGAAAAAAATTCTGTATTTGGAAAGAGTGCATTTGTAATATCCAAAAGTGTGAATACACGTCTTTTGTTCAAATGAGACCATAATGGTCAGTGATTCCAAAATCTACATATGTCGATTTAAAAACGCTAAAATTGGGGTAAATATGGTTATTGCGCTCAATATGAGTCATGTAGCAAAATTAATTATCTTAAATCATTGTGATATTGAACCATGTGTCATGAATCAAAAAATTAGATGCACGTAGGATTCGAGTAACCAAACGAAAGTATTTTGAGATCCCAAATAAAGACTAAATTGTTAAGATAAATGAAAAAAAGAAAATTAGAAGAGCCTTTTGTAGGAGCAGAGGGTTAAAAAAATTACTTCAAATCCTGTTTTCTCAAAATGTAATATTTTCTTTTTTTTGTACAGTTTTCTCCAAAAGTACTTAATATATAATTCTTAAGTTTTCAATGAGCATACTTTGAACATGTTTACACCTTTTAATGGAGGGAATTAGATATATCCAGAAAACTCTTTTTGATAAAGTTTTTTTTTTTAACTAAATTTTACTGAAAAAAATTGGATATTTTTTGAAAAGTTCATAATTATTTTAATTTTAAACAAAAAAACAAAACCCTTCGTTAAAGTTTTATTTATAGTACACATATCTGCTGTAAAAATGTTATCCATTAGAAGTAAGCAGTTTCCGAGAAAAAGGTACATAAACTTGCGTGTAATTTAACATGGGCTCCTATGGACGTGCCACACACACAGACTCCCTTAAAGATTATAATTCTGAAAAAATAATGATAATAAGTTTAAGTAAATTTAAAACGCCACTTTAAGATATTAGTGTTATACATTTTTCCTTAAAATAGTGGCATTTTTTTGTATTTTTTCAACCCATAATTTTTTTTAAAATTATCACTTATAATGCACAAGAAAATTCAAGAAAGGTATTAAATTTTTTTCTCTCATGACAGAAGATTTAGAGTTTTTCTTCACAAAATATTAAATTATTATGTTTGTATGAAAAACATGAGGAATAAGAATTGAAATTATGAAACAATTATTATAAAATGCCTTGATTCAAAAGTTTTGCGTGCACACATTTCACAAAGAGAAAAAAATAAGTTATTGCAATCCCTCTGTAATATCCGGCTTTATTCATTGCACATTTTTTTTTTTACAGTTATTATTTCTCTTTTTAAAGTAGATCTTATATCGAAACGCTTTTTTTTAGCTTTTTTATGTAAAAAGGTGGCGTAGTAGAATAGTATAATCTGTTAATTTACATTTTTCACATAAAGTTTCATCCAACTTCTAACTTTCCGACATGCACAAATGATATATCATTCGAAAGATATTAATTCAAAGAATAAGATTAAATTAAAATAAAAAAACGGTATACAGTTCGGTCATTTTGGGGGTTCCAGTACTCTTAACAAATTATCAAAAAATACTATTTATTAAATGCAGGTAGATAAACTAATAATCGATTTGCATAAACTTTAAAATATCTTAGTGTTTCTACTTTTGTGATTTTTATGCAAACTTTTGGAGGTGCTTAGTTACTTCAAATATATGTGTACCGTATTTATTCAAATCTAAGCTGCACTATTTTTCCAGCGTTAATGCTACTGAAAATTGGGGGTGGCTTCGAATCGAAGACAAATAAAATTCTTCTTCATAACTTTTCGCAAAAAAAGTGCGGGAAAATTGAGATGTGGCTTAAAATTAAAGGTGGCTTAGATTCAAATAAATACTGTACATATGGAGAAATACTCGCAAGAATAATATCTTAACCAATTCTTTCAAAATATAATCTGTGGCTGTATTATTTCAATTCTTTTTTCTCTAACGGGGAATTATATAACTACTTGGAATGTATAAAAGCATTAAAGAAAAAAATACATGTTCAAAAGAAAAAGATCAATATTAAGGTTCGTTAAAATTTTCAAGAGTGCTTCTTTTTTCGTATGCTTAATTAATTAGGATGAAACCGAGTGGCTGATTGGTAGTGTATTGCGCTTCTACGCTACAGATCCAGGATTCAAATCCCGGGCAAGAAAAAGTCGACTCAGCCTTTCATCCCTTCAGCGGTCTATAAATGAGTATCAAAAATGCTTGTGGGAACTGAACACTGGGGGTTTCGCGTCAGACTGACCATTTGATCGAAACATCTGTACATGCACCCCAGTGCCTAAGGATGCATATACTGAGATAGGCACAGTAGGCCTTGGCCCTCATGGGCTGTCGCACCACTGAGTTCGATTTAATTAATTATGATATATAAATATTTCTGTATAATTAAAAAAGTAATTATGCAATTAAAATATTTTCTTTTTAAAAAAAACATGTTCATATATTTTGAGATCTAATATACATACTTATGGTTTAAGAGCCATTTTTAAAAAAGTATTCTTAAATATTCAAAATATTTTTTCACAATATGCGGTGCTACAGATGTTGAAGAAAGCACACAGAAACGATGGAACAAAAAAAAATGGAGTGAAATAAACATTTTCGGGAAGGTCACATAAATAGCGAAGATGGCCTACAGGCCGGGAGCACCTCTTCTACCTCAGATCAGAATGTTGAGCGCGTTCGAGAAATCGTGTACGTGGATTGACGAATATTCATTGATGTTATTACCTCTGAACTTGGAATTTCCCATGGAAGTTCTCACAACATTCCTCATAATGATTTGAACCTGTATCATGTTCGCACAGAGTTCCAAAAATGCTATTACCTGAACAAAAAGAAATTAGAGCGCACATACCTAGAGATTTTATTGACACGATTGATGGAGAAATCGTGAAAGGTGATAAGACATGGGGTGTTGATTTATTTACAACTCTAAAGCAAAACTTCAGCCATATGAATGGAAAACAAAAAAAAATCCCCAAAGGAGTAAAAACTTCACTTGGACCAAAGCTCAGGAAGAATGCGAAGAAGTAACCGAAAAACCTCTCAAAAAAGGTATTTCAGGAGTATTTTGAACAATCATATGAAAACTGGAACAATTGTGTGGATACAGTTCTTTGAAGGCTAATAAAATTAAATTATTGTTCTATTTTTTTTTATAATTGACCTATACCGAGAACTCGTATATACAAAAAAAAAAGAATAACAGAAAAATGACTGTGTTAAACCCACCGAGGAAATGAAGGTGATTAGTAAACATTAGACTAATGTTCGTTTAAATTAGTTAAACAGCAGTAAAAAGGATGAAATAAAATTAATCGCTAAAAGAATATTCACTTTCTTAATTATATGCTTCGATGGAGCTGAAATACTTTGCATTTGTCGTGTTTATCAAAAGAAAAATATGCAGTAAATGGAAAAATAGTTCTGTTTGCTTTCAAATGTAAACTATTCAATGAATATTCTGAATATTTTTAAAAAAATAACATCAAAGAGTGTAAAAGCAATTGGGAAATTGAGAAATTAAAAAAATCCGAATAAAGCATTCTTAATTAAAAAGGAAAAAAATAAAATACATTTTTGACATTTGGGGGAAATTATACAACTTTAAAAAGAAAGATGTTCAAAGTTTCTTAGCATCAAATGATCGAAATTACAAAAAAAAAGCGACTTCATAAATATGCTTCTTAAATTCCCCAAAGCAGTTTTTCAAATTTTTATTGAATAAAACAACTGACAAACAAAGTGATATTACTTTTAAAAAAGGATAAAAACTCGTTCATGCATACAAATTACTGAGTTTTAGTGAAAAATTTAAAGCATCATTTTTTTTAAATATTGTAGTTATATTCATTTTTGCGCCTATTCTTTATTCATTGTTTAAGTACAAAATGTTTCTCTTATTTCTGAATTTCATGTCTATCAGATAATTTCTCGTGGACTTATGCAAAAAAAAAAAAAAGAAAAAAAACCTGTTTCTTAAGTTTTGCACACCAGTGCAAAGTGATACACACACAAAAAATTTAATTGAGAACATTTATAAATCCTCATGCACCACAAAGTATCACCTGGGAGCTTACAGAAGTAAGAATTAAGCACACACATCCCAAAGGAAGAAGGAATTTAAAGTCATGAAAGATTACAATACAAATATCCATGCCTTCTCCTGAATTTGAACCCATGCCCTACAGCACCACAGTCAGCCTCACTAACCCAGTGCTTCTCAAACTTTCAACACTTTCGACCCAATACTCAATCATGTTTTTCCTCTCGCCCTCCCTTCATACAATAACAATGAATTTAATTCAATAATACTATACTTTGACGCTAAACCTTCAATACGACGTTACCCTCTTTAGTGCCACCGACGTATATAAATGTTTCACACAGCCAGTGCGTTAACTACTTCGGACGTATATATACGTCTTTCCGAAGTACGATCTTTTCTGTGAACTGTGATCTATATAATTATTCCGAAGGCTTTGAAGTGCAATAAAATGACCTTAACAGTGTTCGCGAAGGATTTTCTTGTTTCAGAGGATTTGCTTATTTATTCCTTTTCTACCAAATCCCCTCCCCTATGCACCACATACGTTTGCTCACGGGTTAAACGGTGACATTGGGAAGCACGCGCGTATCACGTAATTTTCAACCGACATTTAAGGGATTAATGAAAAACTGTACAAATTAACAAGATAAGTGTTCATTTTTGTATATAATTTTATATATGACATTCCCCCTTGGGGTCACTGATAGTTATTAAACTTGCTCTTAACTAAGTATTGTTATAAATTAGTTTACATAGCGCAGTACTAATATAGAAGTCTTTTATATTAGTGTAAAAGTGCATTTTATTTTTTATTATATCAGAATGTATTTTGTTTGTTTAGTTTCAGTAAATTAAGAATTTTTTTAAAATTTGCTTTTGTTATCGACATGTTAATATGCTCGCCCCTTTTGTAGGGTTATCACGCCCCCCCCCCCCTCGAACGGGGGTGCGCCCACAGTTTGAGAAACGCGGCACTATACCAGATGGGCGGCAATGCTTTGTTTTTCTAAGTGAAAAGCATGATTTTTATTTTAAAAAATATTTTATAAATTTGAAGCTTTACATAACTTATTTGTTCATTTATCTGCTTACTACCTTCAGAGTTAGCTTGCTATAATCTTTCGCCTTTATTACATTAGACCAGATGGTCATTAAAATCACGAACTTTTTATTATTCCCTTAACGTCTAAGAAACAGACCATTTCTCAGAGAAAACAGATGGTAATCGCTAGGAGAAAAGGCAGTCTATAAGGTCGAGGATAAAATTGTCCATCTCAAATAACCCTGGAATTCTTACTTCGTAGTAGCAGTGTCAGTGAGTGAGTGAATATTAACGTCCCACTGTTCAGCTACACGAGGGCCTTTGGGGACGGTCCGCGTAATTTTGAACCATGGTCAAGTGACGCGGACGACACCTGAGCTGGAACCTCTCTCTCCTAACTATCACACCACACCAACGGGAGGACGTTTGAGCTTTCGACAGATTTTGCGTCCATCGCTCCCCTACACGGCGGGTCTTAAGTGGTACTGGGATCGAACTCATGACATGCTAGCCACGATCCGATGCCTAGACCACTTGGCTACCGCGGCCACTAGCAGTGTCACACAGAACAGGCATTGTTAGGAAGAAATACCATTCCTGCAGAAAGCATTTTCACCACCTGTTCTTAATGGTTCATGGTAGTCTTCTAAGAGTCTCACAATAAAGATTTATGTTGGACAAATTGTTGAGTCATAGGAGACTATCTGCTTATAAAATTTCCGAACCAATGGATTTGCTGAGTGAGTGAGTGAGTGAATATTAACGTCGCACTGCTTAGCTACACTAGGGCTTTTGGCGACGGACCACGTAATTTTGAACCATGGTCAAGTGACGCGGACGACACCTGAGCTGGCACCCCTCTCCTAAAAACCAGACCACACCTACGGGAGGACGTTCGAGCTCTTGAAAGATTTAACGTGCATTGCTTCCCTACACGGTGGGTCTTCAGCTGTACTGGGCTTGAACTCATGACACGCTAGCCATGACCCGATACCTTGATCACTTGGCTACCGTGGCCACAATAGATTTGGAACTTGTTATACACGCTCGTTAGGTTTTTTATAAATCAATTTTGTTTTGATGCAATTACAAAGACTCTTACATATGGGACTTTCATTCAATCTTGAAGAGCACTTCAGAATTTACGGAAATACAAGCGCATAGAGCGAGCAACATGCCTGATATTCTGTACAAAGTTCGTCATTTTTTTCTAGGACATTGTACCACGCGAATAGCAACTGTTATTAATTGCTTTAAATACTTATTGTAATTGCTTCTCATTAAACTTGATTTCCATGTAATTGTATTTTGTGTATTTTTACCTTGTATAACAACATTCATTCAATCTGTGAAGGAAGTTGTTAGCTTGGTTGTGTACTATTATATTTACAAATATTTTCAACCTTTTATGAAGCATTCTACATATGCAAGAATTAAGTTGCACGTAGTCATATCCTCCCTAGATTCCCAACTGATGTAATACTAAGAGAGCACTGCCTAGAACCATCGACCAATAGAGATATAGAGCGGGAAACTACAGGAAATGAGATGAGAGCGGGTAGTCGAGACAGAAAAAGAAGGAACGACGTGGACTAGATAGATGCCTCGTGAAATCAAGGAGTTACTTTTAACGATTATTTAATTACTTTTTACTAACTTCCAACCCACCCTTGTAAATAATTGCCCTTAATAAATGTATATCTAACTTAATCTAGCCGTTATCCCTCTACATATATTTATTTGATCTGTGTAAGCTATTTTTGATTGATTTCAATAAATAAAAAAAGCTGAGCTAAGGAAAACAAAGTCAATTTAAGGGGAGGGGGGAGTTTGTTTTGTCTTTAAACGGAGAAAGTACAAGAAAATTTTCTCTTTCACATATATTGTTACCTTTAAAGTAGTTGAAATAATTTTATATATAGCATAAATATTTTATTCTCAAATTATCCTAGGTGATAAACTTTTGATTTCTGGTTAATTTATGAAATTTTGATTAAAAATTGTAATTTTAATACTCTTTTCAACAAATTAGCGTAAAAGAATAATTTTCTCCTTAATTTAAGTCAACGCATGAAATTGATTATAATTGAAACACATAATAAAAGAGTTAGATTAATACTAGTGTATTTGATTTAGTTTGTAAGCATAGTATATTCTTTTGTTTTTAGTATACTAGAGTCTCTTCAAAAACATTGAAAATTAAATAGCTTAGCTCTAATGTTATTCATCATAAAAGCAGTCAATTTTCATACGGATGGCACTAAACAACCACCTTTAATTAAAATATTTTTTTTTCTTAAGAACCTTTTTAAAGAAAGAAAAAAAAAGTGACATAGGGATTTTTTTTTCCATAGTAAATTTAATCGTTGGGAAATGAAAATTAAAGAATTTTAAATTTACTTTTTAAGAATTAATATTTGGGTATAGTTAAAAAATACAGCTCGTTTGATATTACTCTTTTTTCCTCAATTGTCGTGATTTCATGCTCAATTTTGGTTAAAAAATAATATATTTTTCTCCTTTCAAACATTAAGAGAAATTATTAATTAAATTAAAAAAACAATTAATTAAAAGCAAACAATTAAACTAATAAATTTTAAGGGCAATATTTATCTTAATGAACACTCATCTTAAATGTTTTAGTTTTATCTAAATATGGAATATCTTTAAGAGGTTCATTTGTTTTTAATTACGAATATGCTACATATATTTTGAAATTAATTAATCTTCCGCAACTATTGAGGAGTCATTTTCTAATTTAATATGATACAGATCTTAAAAAAGGTTTTCCAGACATTAACAGAAAAGCTAAAACATATTACATTTTTCTTTTTTTTCATAATTTGAAATTTTTTCACACTGAGTTTCCTTTTACTTTTTTTTTATAATATATATATATATATATATATATATATATTAAAGTAGAGTTTAGATTTGTTTTTAAATCCTTCTAAGTATTTATTTAAGTAAATAGTCAATTATTTAAATATTTTATTAAAAGTATTGTGCAATTAACAGTTAAGATCGACATTCATGTTTATCAGCATCTTGAAACACTCACTTTATTTTTCAGTAAGTGCAAATTTGGGTGTGGTATTCATATTATTCGAAATTCAGAGTCGTAGCACAGTGCTTCTCAAACTTTCACTATTAGCGACCCAATTTTCAATCATAATTTTAATCGCGCCTCCCTCTTACAATAATAATGCATTGAATGAAATAATAATGAACTTGGTGTTAACGCTACAATGCGAACTTAATTATAAACCATACAAATTAACAAGATAAGTCTTAAATGTTGTATATGTTACTTTTAAATAATGTATATTTCAAGCAAATTACTTTTAAGTAACAAGATAATTATTATATTATTTTTTTACTTTCGCTAATTTTAAATTGAGCAGACTGCAAAATGGTATTTAATTAAAGATATATTTCCTCCATCATCCATTTCCAAAAGTAGAAATGTCATCAGAAAAATACGTAGTCTATGGTCTGTTGCTCTCTATCATATCCACCATATCTATAACATCTGCTCTAGAATGGGCAACTCATATCGGATATCTACACAAAACATGTAAAAATGCTCTACCTCGTAGAATTCCAGTTAGTCTTGGTCGAGTCGATATTTCTATAGCTGCCGAATCTACCTAGAATTTGAGTTTTAACTGTAATTCACGATATTAAATATTCACAGCAGTAGATAAACAAAAACATGGATAAATTTTTAAGTCGGAAGCAAGCATTCGACGATAATAAAGCATCAACAAGTGCACAGATGAGCATAATTCCGAAAATTAAATCAAGTATGTGTTATCAAGAATATTTAAATTTTCGACTAACCACTACTTAAGTAAATGGAGAAGAAAAGTCCCTGTGTGTTTTATTTGTTCGAAAATATATTGGTAGCAGACAGTATGAAACCTAATAAACTTTAAAGACGTTTGGATACGCTTCATGGTAAGTTACATTAACAAGCCTCGAGAGTTCTTTGAATTAAAATTAAAATTATATGAAAAACAAAAAGCATTTAAAAAAATCGTTGTCAGTGAATGACAAAAAGCTTTACTTACAAAGTATCATACAAAATACCAAATGTAAAAGCCTCACACAATTGGCGAAGAGAGCTTACTTTGCTAGCAGCAATTGAGATCGCAGAAACCATGTTGGAGACAATTTTGCCATAGAGGACTGCAACTCTGTTGCAAAATCAGCAGTAATTTTAAGCCTCACAGAATTAGAACTAATGTTAACCAATGAAAAAGAATGTAAAATTCCGATGAAGAATAATTGTGTTTTTTTTAATGTTTAAAACGAGAAGATTTTAAAATGTTTTAATCCGGGAGCAGGCGCGCAATCGTTACTAACATTAATGTTCGCGCGGGCTGACTGAGTTTCGTTGCTATTTGAAAAAGGTAAATCTGTCTGATTTTGGTGGTCAGAATTTTTTATCCAATATTTTTTTTACTAATCATGTTAAAGGTGCCACTTCAAGTGTAGACCGCCACCTTTCACATTTGTTCGAATTTTCAAGGTTCCTCCCAATTCAACGTTAATCAATGGATTAGAATTTTAAAAAAAAATATCTAATTTAGAAATAACTTTATTCATATATATTTCAATATAGCAGATTAGAGACATTTTAATAAACAGTACCAGTTATTATTTTAGGTATCCGACTACCCTAAAATTATGAATTTCGCCAAAAATTGACAATTTTTTGTAAGATTTTATTTTATAGGTCATTTTATTAGCTTAAAAAAATACCAAAGTTTATTCTTTTCCGTTTACTAGAACAAAACCTACCAGAGTTTTAGTAAAAGCAGATACCATTACTATAAGCAAGATACATGCCATACTTTAAAAAGCGTTTTACTCGAAATGTGTTTTTTTTAAATACTCAAACAAGGACAGCGATTGCTCAAAAAGTTTTAAAAATAATTAACTGAAAATTTGTGTGTTTGTTTATATAATAGTAGAAGTGTTTTAACTTTCAGATTTATCAATCACTGTTTTATTACGAAATTTACAGTCCCTTATGTGAATATAACCACTGTTTTTTAAGCAATTTCATATAATAGCTAGGATAAAGTGCTCTAGTTTTTGTAAAAATTAAATATCCCTTATCCTGAAGGTCGTTTCAAAAATAAATAGCATAGCAACACATCAGAATTAAAAAACTGAAAATTTGTTCATAAATTTTTGGTGCAGAATGGGCCGCGTTTATGCAGTTTTTTGTAAAACTTACCCATTTTTTCCCCTTTTAGTAATAAAAATTATTTTCCTCTTCTTAATTTTAGGAATTATCTTCTTATTTTTCTTAAAATGTACCAAACAAATCTAAAAACCACAAAAAAATCTCCATATGTCCATTTTTTTTTTAAAAAAAGTTGTCGCAAGCAGTTGGAGACCTTAAACTGACGCGGTAACTCTAAAAATAACTAGAATTTTTCAAAAATCTTACTTTAGGCTTTGTAGAAAAGTATTTGCTATATTTAGGGAAAATGTTATTTTTATAGAAGCATTTTCCGCATAACAGGCGAATGTTTTAAAAAGTCTGTCTTTTGTTTCATTAGTTACTTGCCAAAAATTTGCAGAAGTATAATTTTTTATAGTAATTGTGTGTGTAATCTTAAAATAATTTTATATGTATATTCTAATTCAAGTGACGCTAAATATCAAAAAATGAATTATTTATTTGCAAATGTAAGCTTTAACTTTAATTTGAAAAAAAATATACCGAAGATTACTTGAAAATTCCATGTCATAGGATTGGGTGCAGGTTTCCTTATGAACATTTATTTATTATTTGAGTTTTTAATCATTAATCTGTTCCTCGTTAGAAAATGAAAATTATTGATATAAAAACTATTATTCATTTAAAACAAAATTTTCCGCAGAATCATTTAAAGAAAACTAATTTAAAATTCTGAAACAATTACATTCTACTAATTTATAAAAAGTTAATTAAAGTATGTTTGTTTTTTAAAAAAAGACACGTTTTAATATTTTGAAATTAATTACTCTAAAAATTAAGAACAACACTTAGTTTTATGACCTTTGAAGAAAGATGAATGAAGTTAAAGGACATAAAATATGTTTTTATGAAATAATCGAATCTGAGAGCTGGTCATAAAATAGATGTTTTCAGCACATAACTGATTTTTTTTAATTAAAGATGTGATTCAACATAACTACAAGTTATTAAAGGATCATAAAAGTAATTACTAATTTAGTCATTTCCTTGCTTTAATTTACAGCCACATTTCCAAGAGTTTTAAAGTATTTGGGTAATTTAATTGATATTGTAATTAACTTTTAAACGATTCGGAATAAAAACACTCAATACATTGAAAGTTACAGATAAGATTGTAATGTGTACGATGTTTTTAATTGGGTAACAAATCAGAAATGCTGAAATTGTGCGTGCATTTTATTGCCAAACAATTATATTCGAAAAGTTTCATTCAAATAGGGAGGGAATGTACACATTGGGCTATTAATAACCAAAAACAGATGATAATCATATTTTTTACGCAGCTTTAGAATCTCTTGCATTCAAAGATATCAAATGTAAAGTGACTTTTATATACACAAATGCTTAAAGTTAAGAGAGAGAAACTTTTACTTTAAATCAACTATTCAACAAATTTTCAGCAGATTTTACTTACTTGGTTGGCCTATTTATCTAAAGAATATTTTTATCTTTCAGAGATTCTTCAGCCAGAGGATCCAATATGAAAAAATGATGAATAATAGAAATGAAAATATTATTCCTAAAATGAAATACAGGAACATCAAATCAAATCCACGTGCTACTTTAAATTGGAAATATAAGGTTTAAATATTTCTCTCATCCCTGTATCTCTCATGAATTGTATAGCTACTATAAAGACTTAGGAGCATTGGGTACTATCCAACACGTTGCTTATCCAGACCGTCATGTGACCGGTCACATACCAGTTCTTGTCTTGCATGTTGGCGGATATCTAGCAGATCCCTTGTTCTTTCCAGAGTAAGTTAAGTCTAAAACTAAACCCTTGCCTTATCTGGACTTATTTGGTAACAAAAGGTCTCCGACTGATCCAATGTTGATGTTCTCAGGACATCGTTGAATGGCATGTTCCTCTGTGCCCAGAATTAATTTTCAAGGAAATGTAACAATGGAGAATCGAAAGTTAAATTTTTCTAAAATTCATTTCATTGAAGGGGTAGAATAAATAAAATATTGACTTAAAAACAGTTTATACGTAAGAATCACGGATCTTTGCTAAAATATGTTTATATAAGTAGGTTTGAAATGCTTTGAGAAGGAAAGAATTCCATGCTTCAAAGCTTACTTTTACTAGAAGGCACCGAAATATATTAAAACAGAATATATTTAAACTTTTCTTTCAATCCATTTTTTTATTATTTCCTGATTAAACTACTTCTTTTTTTTTACCTTTCATAAAATTATTATCTCATTGCTATTTCTTTTTGCACCGAATGTGTTATTGCATTTTGTCCTGGGATTTCTCAGAAGAGTTAGTTAACCCATACTTTTTTCTGTGGAATATGTATAATTTTATAAATTTGATCATTCTTTGTAATAAGGAATACGATGCAATTTATTTTCGTTGAAGTATTGGTCTTAGTTCAAATTGTTTAGTTATGATACTATTTTTATGTATTTTTTTCAAAGTCGATCAATTCTTTATAAAATATAGATAATGAATTTTGAAAAACTTTTCCATGGAATAAATAAGTTTATAATAAAATAATTTCCATACATTTCTACACTAATGAATTATATTAATAAATCTTGAGATAATTTAATACATGCATGAAAATTGTTTTTACAGTTGCCGAATTTTAGTTCCTACATAAGATGAACTAATTCAATTATCTTCTTAATAGCATTACATTAGAAGTTGATTTACGAAGTCAAAGGTTTCGTTGAATTTACGCGTTTTCGGTAACAAAAGTGACTTTTTTTAGTGAAATGCGTCTTTGAAGAATCATCCCCCCCCCCCTTCATTTTCCATTTTGTATTTAAAAGTTTTTGTGCATTGATGAATGGCACTTACAAAGCAATCAGAGTTTATTTAAATGGGACTTGGTATCATTTGAAAATTTACTTTATATATGTATTTCTCAATAATTTTTTGTATATAATCCAGTTATTTACTTAGAAATATTTTAATTTCTTAAATCTTTTATTTATAAAAATTTTATTTTTGAAATACATTTTTTTAAATTTAACAAACTTTTTTTCTTTTTTACTTATTACTATCTAAATATAAATCTGGGTTTAATATTCTCACAGACTTTTCGAACATACTTAGAGACCGATTTTAGTAAAATTTATCTAGCTTTGGAGAAAAAAATTAATTCAACATCTACGTTTTAATTCAGACAAAACACAATACATCCTACAATTTCATCAATGAATACTTTTTTTAAGAAAAACTATATGTTGATGTTGCTAATCTTCCAGGGTCTGACGAAGTCAGACAAGATCAAATAAACCGTTGACTCTCAAAAAGTCCAGCACAAGAAAGGGATCCGTGTAGATATCTTTGCTTGTGAGATCGATACAACGCATTATGTGCTCCAAGGAAGCCTGGTGATCTTGACACCTTGCACAGATGGAAAAGATCTTCTTTTGTTCGCTGAGAATGAAAGGCACTTGATGTGACCACTAGCAAGACGAGAAAGTGTAGTCTGGGAGCATCTATCACACTCGAGGGCTAGGGCCAATCCGGGTCTATTACCCGCATACCAATAATAAGTGGGAGGCGCCCTCCCACCCCCAAAAATTATATATTACAGACCTACAATTTTACACATTTTTTAAATAACACACATAAAATTTAATTAAATTAAAAATATTATTAAATGCATGATTTTTATTAATTATTTTTTAGATAACTCATTTCTAATAGAGTTAAATTTATCAAGAGTTTAGGTTATGTAATTTTTAAAGAATTTATTATTTTTAATGGTTTTTATTTGTGTAAACCTGCTTGTCGGGTGTATCCAGTGGCGTAAAGAACACCCCCGCAATCTCTGCATTACGAGGGGAAACGATTTTAAGGGGCCCAAAGCCTGAATGATTCCAAGTACGTATTTAACCAATTTATAAAATTGTAAAGGTAAATCCTAAATTTGCAGGGGTTAGGCTAATATTTTTCTTTACCACTAGTTGTATCATACGTCTCACGTATTAACACTGATATGATATTTTCATTATCATGTTTACAAGTTCTTTTTTTTCCTTTAACCAACGCATTTATGGATAAATATATTTGTAACGATCTTCAATAATGTTGTTGTCATAATTACGTCCCCCTTGAATATTTATTAAATAATTACAAATTTTTAAAAAAGAACAACTTGCAATTACTTTAAAAGGACACCCGCTTATATAAAATGCTCGCTAAAGCGAAAAGTAATTTAACATAACTCAGCTATTAGCAAAACTCAAAGCAAGAAAATTACGCCTTTACTAATTGCTTTTACGATCCTCAAATGCTTGAATTAGATTTTCTCGTAATGTAAATATTCAATGTTTAATCAAGTGCTTAAAACTTAATTTTAGATTCCACCAACAGCTTTTCACTTCAATATCTTGATTTGCATTCAGGCAGAGAAATAGAAACATAAGTATTAAAATACGAAATAACTATTATTTGGTTTCTGCATCTGGATGTTTAAATCTTGTCCGATACTGCCTTTCACAATTTGTATGCTATGCATTGAAAACAAATCTATTATTGTATGCAATATGAATAATTTTTGACTTCTGAAATCCAAGTAAAAAAATCAATGCGAATAAATGTATATAAAAATATTATTTTTATTAAATCTCAAATAAAGATGAATTCACGTCTCTAAGGGCAGTAAAAGTTATTGTTTCTTCTAAATTGTGTAATATTCATTCTAAGAGAATTTGGAATTTATACAATATTTGAATAATTCAAATATTTTCTAAAAAAATGAAAATATGTAGTTTATTTCCGTGATGAGGCTTTATATCGCGTGAACTTTTGTCCCAGAACGAAGTTAATAAACCTCAAAATATATGTAAGTACTACACCAACTTATTTATTTTCATTATTTATTTATTTATTTTTGCAAATTAAATTATATCCTAAAAAAGTAGGTAACATTTTCATTAGATTCTATCGTAATGAAAAATGGAGTGTTTTAGTTAAAAACATTTTATGGTTTTAAGAAAATTAGCTTGCCTTTCTTGTTTTTGATAAAAATGAGAAAACAAATTAACAAATTGCTTTTTGTAAATCACAGGCAGTTAGTAATACTAACATTACGAGTGTAAAAAAAAAAGATTCTTTAGGCTAACGTTTCTATTTTCGAATCCAAGTAGTCATCGATTCAAGCCGCGTCTCAAGTTCTCAACACGTTTTGTTAAAAAATAGTGATGGTGCAAAGTGGTTTATCGATATCCGAAGTCTACGAAATTGCAAAAATAAAAAATAAAAATGTGTTAATAGTAAGTGAATAATTAATTAACTTTAACAGAGTTAAAATTTTTTGAATCCATACATGAATCTAATCGTCAGAATCATGTTCAATTTCTCCATCCAACGAGTTTTTCCGCAATCGGTTCTAAGTCGCATTATTTTCATTAGCAAAATTCGGCTTGGATTCGAATAAACACGGTAATTAAAGATTCTTTTTCTTGTAATAAATTTTTCAACACCTCAGCATTTAATTAAGAAACGTAATTAAGTATAGAAAGGCAAAAAATCTATTTATCCTTAAAACTTTCATTTTTATGTTGTTTTTTTAATCTTTCAAAGACAGGACACTATTTTTAACTAAACAAAGAAAGGCTAAGACTTTATGTGTACAAGTTTTTTTGGAAACAAAACTGATTTCGTAAAGAAATTACAAGGTGGAGCCGAGAAAGGACTATGTTTTTTCTTAAAATATAAACGAAATTATAGTCAAAGGTGAAATAGCGTCTCTTGAATGCTTAATCCTTTAAATGCTTTGCTCGTACACCGTACGGGCTACCGAAATCTGGCCATAACCAACTTGTTTATTCGGGCACTAATACTTTCTACTTCCTATCTTTGTTTTGCACATATTTTTAATTCTTTTGTGAAATTATTAGCGCTAGAAATTTTAAGAGATGTAGTTTGTTCATGGTACTGAAATACTTCTCATTTGGTATTTTCTTTTTCATGAAGGCGGGAAATTATCCTTGGAGGCAGGAATTTAGATTCTTGAAAATATTCGACAAAGAACGGAGATTGCCGAGGTAAAGTGCAATTTGTTGCTTGAGAAGCGATGAAAATGAAAAGATAATCCAAAAAAGATTATATTGTCTTAGTATTACACCATGCTTCAAATTGCGTATGTAGCTATATATATATATGCATACACAATTATGCATATATATGCACACACACACAAATCCTGAACTGTTTGACAAAAAGTTAAACATATGAAATTTTTTTGTAAATATGAGATAAATTCTTTCAAGATACATGAAACATTTTTCATAGCATGCAGTGTGCTTATAAAAAGCAAACATTAAGAAGCTTGTGTGCTCTACAATTATAAAATAAAAAATATTGCGACGATTTCAAAATGAAAAATTAATTTAAAATTCCTCTATTTTTCGAATTCTCTTAAGTTTTATGCTTAATTAGGTCCAATTAAAAATATGCCTTTTAGTAACATTTTAAGCGAAAACACTGACCACTTACATGGTTAAACATCCTTAAAATTACATGAAAGCGATAAAAATTTTACACACGGTATCCAAGGTGGATGGCTAATTTGGGAAAAGGGCAGAGTAAAATATTAAATCACTTATTTTCTATTATTTTTAATGGTTTTTTTTTTTTTTTTTTTTAGAAATAGTGTAATAAAATAAATTTGAATATTAACATGTATTACTTAAAATAATATAGTTATAAAATGCTCGAATAGTTTGAAATGAAGAGTAAATATCTATTGATTGAAATGAGAAATAAAACTATAAATTTAACTCTAAAAACGTTAAAATCTTTTGTGATATTCATCTTATTTTATTTCATGATGCTGATTTGACATATTCATTACTTCGTAACAATAAACTCTTCAAAAGAAAAAAAAAGAGAAAATCTCCTATACTCTGCTTTGTTAATATGTTTTTTCCATCGTAATCCATGTCAGAAAAATTTCTAAGTAACAGCTGATAGAAAAATACTGACAAAATATGATGGATGGTCCTTCGTGCATTCATATAAAGTCAGCTCACGCATTAGCAATTTTCTTTACTGTTAATATTTAGGTAAAAGTTACGAACAGTGTGATGTTTTCGATGAGAACCATCAAACAAAGATTAATGAATCTCTGCTACCGAAATTAGTTAATGAAATGCGTATTTACTTTTTATATTTTAAATTGAGGTTTAAAAAAAGTTTTAAAACAGGGTTGCAAAATATAAATTTTTGAACAATATTTTCATCATTTCTTTTTCTTTTTTGAGAATATGTGCACCAATTAGTAGTCGAATTATAACATTCATATTTCAAATTTTTGGAACTTATTTTATAGATTAGTAATGGCACTTTTATTTTTATTGATGTTCCTCATTTGATTGAATTTCAACTGTGTTTTATTTTCGTTCACGTTTTTGAAATACAACAAAGCTCAGAGCTTATGTAGATTAGTCTGGATGCACTCGTATTTCACACGTGCGTATAAAATGTACTTTAATTTTTTTTAAAAAAAGCAAATTTTAAAAACATATTAAATACACGTTATGCTGAACCTCAAAATAAAAGAATTAGAAAATTATAGAATGTATTGAGATTTGCTTTATTGAATGTGCATTTTTAAAGAAATTTAAGAAATAGTAATTTTTTGAGCAAAAGATGGGTAGTCTATATATATAAAAATGGATGTTTGTAAAAATAAAATCGCTTCACTCCAACACCGTTCAACCGATCACTATGAAAATTGGCATGTATATGTATTTTTTGTAAATAAGGTTTTTGTGCTATCCTCTTTGTTGAAGTTCTCAACCAGGTGGCGCTACAGTAAAGCAACTTTTGCACCGTTTAATCAATTACCAAGTTGGCAATGTAGTCGTCAAAAATAATGCCAACGTGGCTCTATCTCCAACGTTTCCCTGTGTTTCCATTGAATCCTCATTATAATGTAAGGAACGGCATTACTTGCAAGTATTACAATTTTAACATAAAATAAATACAACAGAAAGTAATATTAACGTATCACATCCAAATATAAATATTTTATACTATTTAAAGAGAGAGAAACGTTTAAAAGAATTACGGAGCAATATAAATTTTAAAAAATCATTTTTATCAGCTTTTAGGTCTTCAGACTTTTCTATTCAGCTGAGATATGCAAAAAGCATTTTCGTTGTTGTTGTTTAATTTGCAACTGAAGTAAAATTAACTCATTAAAAACTTATTACTCCTTCAATCTGTGTTATTTAATTTTTCAATTCACCCGTGCGAAGAACGGGTATACCAGCTAGTTATTATTATAAAACTATTTTGCAATTTATTTTATAATAATAATTATATATATATAAGATAATTCTAAACGTTCTGTGACTTAAAATAATCAAAAATCATATCTTATAAAAGACGGATTGATTTCTTTCTTACGTAATCATACTCTGACATTTTATGCATGGTCCCTTATGCAATGAATACCAGGAATGTCTGTATCCAATAGAAAGTGGCATGGTTGCACCTAAGATACCTCATTAACGACGTTGATTCTAATTCCTCATTAAAAGTGCGACGACGGAATAAAGAAGGGCAAAAATGCTCGCTTCCTGATCTTGAGACGGAATACTCCGTAAAATTCTACGACTAAATGTTAATTATGACTAGCTTGAGTTGTTAAAACGCTTCGCTAAAATTCTAGAAACAATCAAGGGAGCATATTCATACAGAAATGTAACGCGAAGAATTTTCTACCGACTGGATGCAGCGTCTGCGAGTGCATGCCACAAGGGAACTCTCAGAATTAGTTTGCGCGAAACAAAGCAAGCAAAGATTTTATCTTGTATTGTTATCACTTTCTTGAAACCTATGAAGAGTTATTAAGAAATGTGTAAGCGCGGAAAGAAATAAACTAAGCATTTATTAATAACTAGCTGACACGGCCACACGTTGATGTCGATTTGTTTTAATATGCCGATTTTAAAATTATTCTAAGCTATTCAATACATTCAGATTAATCATCATTTACGATTTCAGAGATATGAAATTAAGTAGGGTTTGCAATCCCGTGTCATATTTTAAATCCGTCATTTCGGGATTACATTATCCAAATCCCGGGATTAGGATTAGAGTATTTATTAAAAATACTTACATGTTAGCATAATTTAAATTGCGTAATAAAACTGAAAATATAATTAAAAACTTATTTATTTTCTTTTAATGAAACAAATAAAAACTTAATTCATCATAAAATCAAATAAAAATAGTACCAAATGAATTTTTAAATAAAAGCATTTCTTCATTTCTTGTGAATCTATAAATAAGCTTATAAAACACAGCTCGTCCAGCGTTTCATCGTTGAAATGACTTCTTATTTTTGTTGCAAATTGTCCTGCCGAAGAAAATTCACGTTCGGATTCTTTACTAGTATGTATTATCGTCATTAAATAGGAGTATGTTCTTTTCAGGTAGTCACCACGTTTCCCTCCATTTTCAAAAAAGGACATTCATTTTGAATTTTTGATGACAGTGTCTCAAATCTAATAGACTGCATTGGTGCATATACATCTTTGATAACTTTATTTAGTTCTTCTGCTACAATTAGTGGTTTTTGTAAGTATGAATTAATCCATATTTTAATCCAGTTATATATATATATATATTGAACTAAAATGTGAATCAATTTCAAGTGTTATCTCATTTGAAATTCAAGATCCAGTTGCATGAGCTGTTAGTAATGCAAGTGTCTCAAGTCTTCCAAGCAGCTCCGCTATTAATTAAAGACATTTAATTGATGAAGGAAATGTGATAAAATCTATTCTTGAGATATTGCTTATATTATTGTGTAAGCATTGCAGTGAGTCATTTAGATCTGAGCGAAATTCTCCCGTATGAAAAATGAGAACTGTGCATGTATTTGTTTACCTATAGCACTTATAATTGCACAAAAAAATTCTACGTACTTATTTCATAAAAAAATACATAAATTTTTAAAAAGTTAAATTCTTAGAAAACTTTTTGTGAGAAAATTTTTTTAAAATATAATTCAGACGAAAATTAAATCCCGGTATTAGCTATCTTAATACCGGGATCCTATGGTGGAAACCCTACTAGATATCTTCCAAAAATTATAATTGCCTCTGTCCAAGTTAGCTGGCACAGGACATCCTGAGGGTGGGAGAAATGTCCGTTTTCTGACCTAACTCGCAATGGGAAGAAAGTTATAGAAGAAAATAAGAGAAAACATCAACTTTCATGGTTTAACATAGACACCCACCTTGAACCCTTCAAGGTTCAACACATAAGAAAACTGAGGTTAAACGCATACAGTACAAAAAAAAAATACATTTAATGTAATAACAGATTCACAATACTTTAAAAAAAAATTTCAAATTGTGATTCATACAAAAAAATTTAATCCCTGGATTAATAATTTTAATCCCGGGTTTTGAAAAAACTCCCGGGGCTGCAAACCATAAAATTAAGCATAAAATAATATAATGCTTTAATTTGGATCTTGTTTATCTCTAATTTCAGTATAGTATAATGTAAAATTTCCTTACAAAATTTTTTCAGTAGCAAAATAGGAAGATTTAATTTTATAAATTAAGTGAATAATGTTGATTTTTAGCAATTTTCAATATTATTTTTATCATTTTAAAGTACAACAATAAATAAATTTATTATAAGTAATGGCTAATCCGTGCTCAATATTTTTCGGTTACCCGTCTTTTGCTAACTTAAACAGATTCGACAGTTTCCCCACATGAGAGAATGTAGCATATAGTTACCCATTCGAGAGTCATGGGTTTTCTAAGTCTGAAGAATCAAATGGACGTTGTTTGGTTTTGAGGTTTATTTATTGTCATCCCGAAAACCAAATGAATCGGGAATTGAAGCCTTTTGAATGGTATTGGAGATTTTGACGGTATGAATGGAATACGTGGCAAAATGGTGATTTCTCCTTTAAATTTTACAGTTAAAATATTTGCTTCAAGAAACTTTTATGGAAATCTTATTGATGAACAAACGTGTATCGTTGCATAATCTAGGTGAATTTAGGTTACGCAGCAGAATAAAAACGATTTAAACATGCGTTAATCTCGTGAGCAAAAGTACAGTGCGAAATTATTGGTAATCTCTGAAAGAAAGCATCAGACAGTAGTACGACAGGAAACCCAAATATTTTTTCGTTAACGTTTAAATCTTGCAGAGTTCTACGTAATGCTTTCAGGGAATGTTTATGGGACATGGTACATTTATTATGATTGAACTCCTTTGCAATACCATAGCCAATACGCCTTTTTTCAATGGTACATATTACGTCTGGTTTCTTATCAATGTCTGATGGCAACTTCAATGCGTAGTGTACAGTTTATCCGTAATCTGACTAAGAGTCAGCAGTGACTGAAGATTTCATATTGCAATAGTATTCTTGCAAAGCTGCGCCTGCAAGTTTGGTTACTATAGGGAATGAATATCCGGACGCTTGACTCGAACGCAAGGCCATTCGATTTCATTTCGGCAATCGTTACTGCAGTTTCTTAAATCTGAATCCAGATTCACGTTTTGCTCCCGAAAACCCACCCGGTGCCAACTTTCGGCACACCTATTCCTGCAAGTTCAGTTCCTGAAAGGAGGCATTATGATCATCGTGCATTATTCGGCAAAGTTTCAGGAGTTTCTAAAAGCCAATTTAAGATTTTTGTCCCCCCCCCAGGAAAACACCAAACAGTTGGCCGGCCCTACCCTGCAAAAGTATAGGCATTATTGGGAACCAAGTGAAAATTTGGATTCTATTCCCTGAAATAGCTGGACACTTACTTTTCAAACACTTTGGTCAACAAAATCCGCTTCCGCCGAAAATTGCGCATTGCGACATTTTGGGAGTTTTCCTGTTTCCTGGATTCTTCACATTTCCAGTAATAAAAGAATTATGACGTGATTAATTGAAATAAAAAATATTTTATATTTTAAGTTGGACGCAATGGCACACAATATGCAAAATTATATTAAGATCAGTAGAGTAGTTTTGGAGTTCATCGCGGACAAATACCGTGGCACGGTGATTTGTATATATAAAAACTAGCTGACCCAGCTACGCGTTGCTTTAGCTTTGTTTTAATACGTTGATTTATAATATCATTCTAACTATTCAATGCAATCAAATTAATTTTTGCTTACAATTTTGGAGTGATGAAAATAAACATAAACAACATAATTTTTTTAAAATTTTGCATTTTATTCATCTCTTATTTCAGTATAGTATAATGTATAAATTAATTACGAAGTTATTAGTAACGACATATGAAGATTTAATATTATAAATGAGGTTAATAGTGTTGATATAAAGCAATTTTTAATATTATTTTCATCCTTCTAAATTATAACAATATAACTAATTTTAATGTAATAAATCGCTAATCGGTGCAAGATATTTTTTGGTAACTTGTATTTTGCTTCCGAAAGTAGATTCTGTGGCTGCCCCACACGTAAACATGCAACATGTATGTTGTTGTCCATGCGATAAGTCCAAGCTTCAAATGGACATTGTTTGACTTTGTGATTTATTAATGATCATTGCGAAAACCTAACGAAATGGGAATTGAAGTCTTTTAAATGGTATTGGAGATTCTGAAGGTATCAGTGGAATACGTGGCAACAGGACAATTTCTCCTTTAAGCTTTACAATCAAAATGGTTGCTTCAAGAAGATTCGTGGTAATTTTTTTGATAACCAAACGTGTACCGTTACTCAATGTATGTGGATTTAAGTAACGTAGCAGAATAACCAGTGAACCATTATTCAACGAAGATTGTGAGGTCGCATCCCTGATATATCAAGAGAATTAAAAAACTATACAGTTTCTTTATCATCAACAATAGTGTCGGTTGATTTAAAATGCATTGATCATCTGGCAAAAACTCTGTATCTGGAAGTTTATTTTGTCAACTTCAACATTTTTCTTCCGCCCAAAGTAACAGGATTACAGAGTCAGTCATTACCTACATAATTATACAGTATATCCCCGTTAAGACACTCTCAATCAGTTCCTTTTTTGTCAGAACAACAGTGCAGAAATTGTGAAGAAGTTTGATACATTGTGTATTTTCATGTAGTTCCAAATCACTGTTTCAAATATTCAGCAGTTGGTTAGAAAACATTTGCGCTTATTGATCATCTTGCAATTCAACTCATTTGTTTATGATCAATCGAAGGGTTTCAACCTTTCGCTATAAAAGCGATTGTTTTTAATTTACGTTAATCTCGTGAGCAAAAGTAGAGCGAGGAAGGATTTGCAATGTCTGTTGTAAATCACCAGACAGTAATAGGACAGAACTACCGAATATTTTTTCGTTGCCATTTAAATCTTACAAAGTTCTATGTAATGCTTCGAGTGAGTGTTTATGAGCCACAGTACACTCATTGTAGATTATGATTGAACTCCTTTGCAAAACCGTAACCATTCCACTTTTTTTAATGTTACATATTGCGTCTGGTTTCTCGGAATGTCTAATGACAGTAGGAATTCTGAATGTACTGTTTGTCCACCATTTAAAAAAAGTGGCAGCAATGCCCGAAAGTCAATTACAGTGGCACCAATGCCATTGCAACTGTCAATACAATTTTCTATTGATCGTATTTTCAAAAGGCTGCACCTGAAAATTTAGTAGCTATAGAGATTAAAAGTATGGACGCGGTATTCAAACGCAAAGCCATTTGATTTCATTCCAGTAATATCCAGAACAATTAAGAGATTTTCTCAAAGTCGAATCCCGATTCACGTTTCCCATTTCGAGACGCATCTGGTTTCTACTTATGCACATCTGCTCCTGCAAGCTCCTTTCCTGAAAAGGGTAGCAATACTATCGTCCCACATCATCCTGCAAAGTTACAGGAGTTTCTTAAGTCCGATTACAGATTCTTGTTTTCCACTCTGAAAAGCACAGGGTTTGGTGTGCACTCTGCACACCAAGAATTTTAAGGTAAGCCTCTGCCACGAATCACTTAAAATACGATCGTCTGGCATTATTTGGCATAGTAATAGAATTTCTCAAATTGGATTGAATATTCGGATCAGACTTCTCAAGGCCCACTTTTTGCGTTCCTACGTCTGCAATTTAAACTGACACCGCCACCTGCGCATATTACGGTCGTCTGGCATTTTTCGGTATTACCGGAACTCCTAAAATCCGTTTTCAGATAATCTTTTCCCACTCTGAAGCACACACAGGACTGAATTTCGTAACCCTAGCGCGTGAAAATACAGCCGATAGAGGGAAGGAAAATTCGAACGTGAAGCCCTTCCACCTAATTTCGGCAATATTCTGGAAATTTATGGGAATTTATGAAATGTGATTGCAGGCTCTCGTTTCCCATCCCTAGACGCAACCGGAGACTACTTTCGGCTCCCCTGAGCCTTCAAGTTCAGTCTATGGAAAGGGCATTAGGTCCATTCGGCATTATCCACAAAGCTACGGCAATATCTAATATTTAATATCGGGTTCTCGTTCACTTTTCCGAAAATGAGTAGAAAAGTACTTTTCCTGCTTCAAAAAGTTTGAGGAAAGCTCCTGTCACGGTCCGCGTAATCCGTAATTATCCGGTAAAGTTCATTGCCCGTCTCAAAATACGCCAAGGACCAAAATTTCACGCTCCAAGGCTTTTAAGTTAAGACCATGTCAGTACGTGTTTAAAATACGGTCGTCCGGCATGAACAGGCCAAGTTGCAACTATTTCTGATATCGAATATCATATTCAGATTGCCCGTCTCAAAATACACCAGGGACCAAGTTTTCGCTCTTCAAGACTTTTAAGGTAAGGTCGTGACAGAGTGTGTCTAAAATACAGTCGACCGGCATTATCAGGAAAAGTTACTGCTATTATTGGGATTCAATTCGAAATTCGGATTTCACGCCTAAAAATACACCAGTCACTAAACTTCCATGAACGTTGGAGAACAAAATCCACTTCCACAAGCACATACGCATTCCAATATTTTGCGAATTTTCCCGTTTCCCAGATTCTACGCATTTCTGGCAATAAAAAAATAATGGTGCACAAATTGAGATAAAAGCTCCCCTATGTTTTAGGTTGGACGAAATGACACACAATATGCAAAATTAGTATATTAGGGTCGGTTGAATAGTTTCCTAGTCCATCGCGGACAAACACTGTGACACGGGATTTTTACATATAAAGATATTATTTTGACATTTTTGTACTTTGCTTTCTTATTTTTATTTATTTATTTTTTTTTAAAATGGTTTTGAGCGATTTTATTTTTATTACGTGGCAACAGCATTTAGTTAAAATTTGAAACATCTTATAAATATATATCAAAAAGAACATGTTATATTTACTCATGAAATACATGAACTATATCTAAGATACTAGTAAAAAAGAATAAAATTATGCTACCAATTTAATGTAATGGATATTTCAAATTTTTCTTCATAATAATTCTTTAATAAGAATTGAGTGCCTCTGTCTAAAAAGTTATCAAATATTCCTTTCAATACATGTTATGATATAAAATCATTCATTTAATTAAAACTTTAATTTCAGTTTTCTCTAAAAATATTGAACAATCACATTCTTTATCATTTTTTGCATGCTTCCTTGGGCACTTGGTATTGTTCTTTGACAATGGCTCAAAATTACGAGGTCCGTCGCCAAACGCTCTAGTGTATAGTGAACAGTGTGACGTTAATAGTCACTCATTAGCTCGGCACTTAGTATTATGTAGCTGTATTTTATACAGATTTTATATTCCGATTAAGAGATCTGTGATTTGAAAATATACTAGAATATTTTCAAGTATTTTCATTAAGTTTACGATTACTATATTGGTATATACAGCTGTATTTTTATAATATCGTAAATTTTATTGGTTTACTCAGAAAATATTGGTCGTCGTAATAAGGTTTATTTTAAATCGTACAATGGAGTTTTTGTTATCAAATACGTTATTTACTATCATTACCACTTTGTTTTCTACATATTTATGATCATTTATCCTGGGATTGGTCAACGAAGTTCAACGAAAAATTCACAACACGTCTTATAAAACCTATTTCTCTCATTTATATTTAAAAACTTTGGAAAAATGCAAAAATGTTTTTTTTTTAAATTTGTGCTGATTTATTATTTAACATTAAGCTTTATCGTATGAAGTCTTCAATTCCTACTATTAGCCCAGTCTGTATATATATTTATCTTGTTCAAATTTTCAATCGTTAATAAAATACTTTCTATTCGTTCAATCACAAGTTCAAATGATTTTTTTTAAACTTGTAGTGCATAACATTTGAGGTAAATACAGTTTTTTCAAACATTAATTCCTTAATTACCTATTATAATTAATTTAATTTAATTAATTTATCAGTTTTCGATCAAACTTAGATTCGTTACTATTGTTGTAATAATCTAACTGTTAAAACAAAAATGACAAAAGCTGGCGTCAAAAACCTGCTTTTCAGCCAAACTAGCCAAACCACAGGTGTGCATTGTTACAACAGTACAGACCAATAATGCCCTTTTTTCAATTCCCACTATTAGTTCACTCTCTCCCTATATATATATATATATATCATTCAAATTTTCAATCGTTAATAAAATATTTTCGATTCATCCATTCATAGTAGGAATTGAGTTTTAAAAAAAAATTTATATTACTTGTTGTTTTATGTTGTTGCATTTGCATTTAGCAATATGCCAATTACTTTATTTAATGAAGGGCGCATTTCGTCTGATTAAACTGTATAAAAGCTAGTCAGGATTTTCGTTTCGCAAATAACCAGCTATTATTGGATCTTTTGTATCCACTGAACCATGTAATTTCAATTAGAAAACTGTATTTTTATAAAGTTATCACACACGCAATATTTTCCTATCAAATCATATTTAAGGTAGTCTTTCAAATATTATTTATGTATATTCAATATTATTATATACTATTTATACTTTCAATATTATTATATACTATTTGTACTTTCGATATTATTATATACTATTTGTACTTTCAATATTATTATATACTATTTATATAATTACTACTCATAAAATAATCTTGAAAATAGCTTATATATAAATGGTCGTCATAGAAAAACAATATTCAAATGTATTATTACTGAGAAAAATAATATAAAACACATATTGTCTAAGGAGGAAAGGCTATGAAATCCTAATGAAAAATTATGTCTTCCCCTCCCCCCATCTAAAGGAACACAATAAATATTTCAAAATTATCTACATTTCACAAGGAAAGACCATTAACTTTCTCCTATCCCCTGATCGACTTCACAATGCTGTCTAGTGACATTCGAAGACACCATTCTCCGCACTTAAATGGAAACTGTTTAATCACTTAACTGTCTTCGCATACTGCCTTCATTAATTCTAGATTGTTAGCGATATGTTCTGACAAAAGTGGAACAAGCTACAATAATTATTTTGATGCGGGAATTTTAGGGAAAAGGTCAGGAAATGGTGTACACTTTCATCCTTTTTTTTTTCGTTCTTCCATCGCGATTTAATAGGGAATTAGGATTATCCTTGCTAATGAGGTAAAATTTCTTGACTCTTGTCGGTTACAATCATTGCCTCATAGGGGTTGTATCTAAATTATAAAATAAACCTTAAGATCGTGAGAAATATTTGTATGTAAATTTAAGCATCTGTGTTGAATAATATTAATCGTATTTTGTTATTTGTAATATATATATATATATGATATGTTTACACTAAAAAGAGCAAAATATATTTTTTACGTCGCGTTACTTAATTGATGTTAACACGCTTTGATAAGTTTCACTAGTTTGTTATGGAATTTTTGAACTTTATTTTTACCCACTTTAAAAGTTTAGATTAATTCGAAATTTTGAACAGTTATCAAGGTCCAATGACATTACAATAATTTCATAATTTTGTTTCATTGTCTTGATTAGGACATCAGGAATAATGATTATTTAGATTTGACGACAAATTTCATATACCACTTCCAGATTTGGCGACTTATGGCATATACCATTTCCAGATTTAGCGACTAAAAAAAGGGTACAACCCTAAAAACGAATACACTTTTGGTTAATAGAAATAGAACAAACAATAAAAGTGTTCTTTATGTGAAACGGGGAAGGGTAGGTATGCGTCAGCAATTTCTTATCATATTATAAACTTATCATTCATATATATATATATTACCATATTACCCTTTATATATATATATATTAGAACATAAAAGTACTATTTGTGTAAATATCAATAGATTTATGGTTTAGAAGATATTAATGTATATAATTCAGAGCATTTAACATTCAAGATGTAATCCAGATTTTCAATTCCATGATGTTAATTAATAAACATCTTTTATACCAATCGTGTACACCATTTATATTCACACTGACTATAGCTTAAATGCAAGAATTTATCAAATCGACGTTCTAATTCTCTTACATAGCGTTATACCTAAACACCTCTTAATAGAAATGCTTGTAACTCAGTGCCAATTTATAACACGAATCCTTGTTTAAGACATTTGAATCTTCAAACTTGTGAACTGAACACATACAAACTTCGTATTACTGGCAAATAATTAATTTTCAAACTTGACCGCATTTCACAAATTCCAAGTTAATTTCTCTTTATGAACATCTTCACATTGAACAATACAACCAAATAAGGAAATAATATATTCATGTATAATGATATTTCGAATAATATTTATTGATATTCCCTTATTTAACAATTTTTATATATTGAATAGTATTCATTAATTAAATAATTTTCATTGATACTTTTCATTTAACATTCCTAGATTGTCAGCTTACTGGCGTAGTTGGTTAATTACTTACTTTGTACAGCTAAGTTTGCAGGTTCAAAGCTGGTTCAAGTCGGATGATGCAAAAAATCGACTACATCCATGTCGTATGATTATGCGGCATGCCTGTTTGGCTTGAACACTCTTGGCAAAATTAAGTTCCTCATACAATGATCCATGGTCAGAGCTCAGGTGTCTCCCTCTGGCGAGAGGAAACTGGGCTTAAATATAATTGATGCAACTGATATCCATCCATATGGTACCACACTAAAAAGTGATACCAGCTCCTAGGGAATACACTTGGTCTGCAGTGAGAATTACCAATCTGCAGCCCCATTAGAAAGAAAAAACCTAGACTAATAAATGTATAGTATTCATAATAAGATTTTTAAAATACAATTTAAGGACTTCAGAATAAAGCAACCATCTAATTTTACCGAGTTCAATATGAGTTGCTAATCAACGAATCAATCTTGTATATCAGTAGTATTTCAATCTCATTTGGGCATTTTGGAAACATTCCTACTTATTAATCCTTTATCTACGGCATTATGATTTTCCGCAATTTTTTTCGTGCGACATTTTTTTTTGAACCACTACATTTAAAGTTAAGGGATATACTTAAATAAAATTCTTAACTTTGGGAAATTTAATGTGTTAGATCTAATCAATTAAATTGGTACTTTAAATTACAGTCAGTACACAAAGGTCTAAAATGTCCTCCTAATACAAAAAAATCGAATGGCTTTTTGAACAGAATTTTAGCTCTTAGATAGATAAGTTAGCAAAGAACTAGTATTTTACTGCATAAAATATTTATTTTTAAAAATTATGAAATTTTAAAAATTTATTTACTTTATTTACACATAAAAGCATGTTTTACACTTAAATTAATTTGATGATAATCAAATAAATAGTTTTTTTTTTCATTACTACAAAAAATTCATTACATGCTTTGCATTTTGGGTGAGGTTTAGATTTAATGTTTTTTTAAAACACAGCATTCTGGGGTAGGTTATACTGTATTTTCTGAACATGAACTACTGCACCTTGGGTCTTGTTCAGTATCTTGATCACTATCTTAAGGATTTAGTGAAATTTCCAGCAGATAACCTCCTGGGACATCTTCATCTAAAAAATCATCAGTTAGTGCATCACTGCTTTCAGGTAGTTGGTTTTGTATAATAAACCAAAGCCACTTGAAGATTGAGCTTCTTTTTTCTCGACATTCTAAGAAAAGAAAAATAGTAATAATAATAGTACTTTGAAAAAACCTCCTATTGTTGTTAAATATCAATTAAAAATAAAGACATTAAAATGTTGCTAATTTTTGAAGAAATTATAAGTATTTCATTTAATTGTGTGGTAAAAATAAAAATAAAAAACTCAGATTCAAAGTTCAAAATTTTTTGAAAACATTGAAATAAAAGAATAAAAAGTAAAATAAATAAGTTAAGTAAAAAGAAATGCTAAAAAAGGCAAAAAACTCTTTTGCAATATAGTGATGATGCTACAACACAAAAAAACCAAGTTCTTGCTCTAACTCCCAGTGTGCCGTAGGAATTTGAAAGTACCATAAAATTATTCAACTGTAAAATTAATTTTATACAGTAGAACTGGTTTTTGTGTGGTCCTTTTTTTATGTAGTTTAATTTTTTAGCGATTTGTTTTGGCGATCTTTTTCTATAGGCGGTATATGAACTTCAAAGGCTTTAGCTCTATTGCAATGTTTTCTATCAATATACATATGTACACTTCAAGACGCTCTGCTCATTTCTTATAAACAGTCTCTTAACAATGGATGTTTAGTTGCTTCCTCTCAACGCGCCAACAGCACACTCTTGATTGAAGACAAAACTTTAAATGACAGCGATATTATCAAGAATTTGACAAATTATGAAGACGGACAAGAAGAACCGGATTGTTGTAGAGCGGATAAAATATTTGTAAAAATTCATCTCTCCAACAAATTGGAAAAAAATTTGCTTAAAATAGATACCAATTCCGAAAGCAGTTTGAAACTCCAAAAAGAGCTTCGATAATGCATAGCTGATTATCGTGACGTTTTAAAGTAACTGACCAATCGACCTTCGTTGCAAACCCTTATTACTGACTTTATGGTGCCAAAAAATAAATTAATTGAAATTGTATCTTCAAGCAACGAAAGCGCAATTTTGAACTCATTCATTACAGGAAGATGCGTGCTTTGGATTACAATGAGTAGCAGTGAATTATGTATGTGCATTTTGAAAACATTTCAATGAAAAATGAAATGTTTTTAAAATGTTGTCATGTGTAGTTAATTCATTTATTTGGTTTGAAAGTAAGTATAAATTTCGTAAGCAACTTTTTTATGCGGTCCTTCTCCATCGCATAATTTTTGTTTATGTCGGTGAATTTGTTTGTTATATGTATTTATGAATTTTTCGAATATTTTTTTGTGTGGTTTCTTTTTATGCGGTCCCTATCTTTCGTGCAAAAACAGGTTTTACTGTAAGTTGTTCTCTTAAAATAGTCATATCATTTTCTAAGGTCTTAACTAACATGCATAAAAAATAAGACACTTTTTAACATTCAATAATTTTTCGAAACAAAAACGACAATCTTCGTAATCCGATCAAAATGTCACCCGAAAACACAACTTCCGTTTTAAAACTTATATATATATATATATATATATATTCACCTTCCCCATTAAAATACTCCTCAGAGAACCTGTGCTGCGATGTAATTAAAAAAATATTCCTGCTAATTGTCATTAGATGATTCGTAAAAATGGTTATTCTATGTAATTTAGTGGTACTTATTATAGTCGGTAGATAAAGGGTTAAGCATGAATAATATATTATATTGGTATTTAAATCCACACAAATATAGTCTACCAATTATTAAATGTGTTTAATAAAAATTTGAGAAATGGTAAAATTCCTCATTACGCTAATATAAGCAATCTTATAGTACGTGGTAAGAAATTATGTTTATAAAAGGTACAGCTTTTTTTTTTTTTGTGAAATTACCTTTTTGGTTAAAAGTTGTCAGTTCAAATTCATTACGTGATAATGGATACATTGATGCACTAGGAATTATCAGTTGTTACATAATGCAGTATTTCTCAAACTGTGGGGCGCACCCCCCTTGGGGGGCGAGACAACTCTACAAGGGGGCACGAGCATATTGAAAAGTCAAAAACAAAAGATTATTAAATTTTTTTTCAATTACTGAAAGCAAACAAACAAAATATATTCTGACATAAAAAATGCCCATTTACACTGATATATTACACTTATAAATGTATCTGTGCTGCACAATGTATTTTATAATTAATTTAACAATACTAAGTTAAGAACAAGTTTAATAATTAAAAGTGACATCATTGTCATATATAAAATTATACCCAAAAATTAATATTTATCTTTATAATTTGAACGGTTTATAATTAATCCTTTAACTGTAGATTAAAATATACGCGATTCGCTTCCCAATGTCAACAGTTTTCCATGTAAGCACGTGTATGTAATGTATTGCGGAGGGGGGGGGAATAAGGAATAAAAAAATATGAAATAAGTAAATCCTCCGCAAAAACATTATCAAGGTCCTTTTATTGCATCTTAAAGTCTTCCGGATAATTTTATGGATATCAGTCCTGAGAAAAGATCGTACTTCGGAGAGACGTATATATACGTTTGGAGAAATCCATGATTTGACTGAGCGAGACGTTTATATACGCCGGTGGCATTTTAGAGGTTAAGGTAGTATCGTAATTTAAGCGTCAAAATATAGTATTATTGAATTGAATAGATTGTTTTTGTATGAGGGGGCGTGATGAAAATATTGATTGAATATTGGGTCGAGGATATTGAAACTTTGAGAAGTACTGACATGATGAGAAAAAAATACTTTGAAAACATTTCTCATATTTTTGCCTAGCTTGCAATACCTTAATAAATTTTATCGTATTTTATGTATTACTCAATTTTTTCTTATATTTTTCTGATATCATACCCTTGTTAAACATAAAATATACGTATTAATAAAAAAATAATACGGCATTGGCTACAAAAAATATTTAGGATTTATAAAAAGACACTTAAAGTTTGTATTCCAAAACAAGCAAAATTTCGATTTTCGAAGGAGCATTATTTTCAAAAAGAAAAAGACTCCATAAACAAAAAAAATTGTGTTAAAGAATCTCAACATAAAATTTTTAAATATGTACAATATTTTTAGAAATATAAGGATTTGAAAAAGGTATACTTCAAAAAGTGCTTTCGTAAACATGGTTTTGATTAGGTACCCGTAGTTTTTTCTTTTATAACATATAAAACAACAAATTATGCTGTTTTAGTTACAAAATTGTACCTTTATTTAAATGCTCTAGTTTTTTTTATATTTCATTACTTAGAAATGTCTTTAAAAAATTTGAATCTCGATTTTTTAAAATTTTGATAAAAAAAGTAACTTTTTTTTTAGAAAATTGGAAGAAAAAATAAAAATACTAACATTTCAGGAATTAAATTAGTAGCAATAAATACATTATTACTAAACAAAAGCTCATACCAAATTTCACTAAAATATAATAGATATATTTGTGTACGGATGTACCTAAAAATTAGAAAAACACATTTTGAGTAATATGAAAGAAACTAAATAAAATGGTACAGCTTACTAAAATTTATATTTAAATTATTCCAGATTTGTATTCATCTTACGTGAACACTTCTAAAGCATCCTTCTTCCTTTTATTTTGTCTTTTAATAGTCTTGGCCTCTTTGCCGCCTTTTAAAACTGTCAACTCGGCTTCACAAATTCTAACTTTGTCAATTTTTCGAAGGCCTTCACAAGTGCTTATCACAAGATTTATTTTTAATGCTCTTAATGATTTTGTTCCTGCATGTGCAGTTTCATTAAAGCATTTCACTGCATCCATTACACCAATTTGCAAATTTTTCATGTGTAATATCTTTCCTCTCGATTGCTGGAGATTTGTGGGAGTGATTTCGAGAAAAGGGACGGAAATGCGTAACAGGAAGTTGGGGAAGCGCACGCTATTCAGTGGAGTGAAGTTTTCTCTCCTTCATTCGGGAGGGGCTCCGTCCCCCCCCCCAGCCCCTGCGGTCTAGGCCGTGGGATCTTTGTTTTTGTTTTCTCACTTTACGATCAGAGAAGAAGCTAAGTCCTTTAGGGAGAGTCGTGGTTAGACAATGACGAACGTGTTTCGATTGCTGCGTACAATTTAAATGACCGGGCCACAGAGCAGCTAGTGTTGCGATCTATCGTAAACAGAACAACTCATATGTTGTGGCTCGACATATGGATATTACTCAAGATATTGTGGATACATGTGCGGCAAAATGTTTATTTGAAAATGGACAAACAGTGATTTCGGTGGTCGTATACATTTCTCCAAATCAAACGGTTCAAAAAATTAAAGATTTCCTGCATTTTTTTACTTTTACCATATACCGAAGGTGGTTCTGCTCTTTTAAAAAAAACACTATGACTCGCTTCCCATGGTTTTGAGTGGTGATTTTAAAGTTAACTTTAGATTGCTAGAAGCCGAGCCACTCATAGCTTTTTGAATGATGAACTCAAGCTCGAAATCAACACAAATCGAAATGTTTCGACAACTAACAGTGGTACTGTTATCGACGCTATTTTTCAACGGTTTTTAAATACTTTGAAAACACAAGTATATGTGTCATATTTCAGTTATCATAAATTATCATTACCGATCTTCCCCAAATTGAACAAGAATAATTATTTTTGATAAAAAATTGCATTACTCCTTGTTTTAATTAAATAAAAGTTTCTTTAAAGATATAAGTATTCCATAGAAAATTATTTCCAATCCTACTTGATTCATTTTTTTCAGGATTTAAGTTGCTATTGCGAATTTACCACGATAATATGTCAGATGTTACACATCGTATGCGACTACTGTAAGGCTCGTTTTTTTTTTATCACAATTATATTTTTTGGAACTTGATCCCATACGCAGTTATTGAAGCTTTCATTTGGGTTCTCTGGGTACGATCATTCAAACATTTTAGTAAAAATTCTTTTGCAGTTAAGTCTCTAAATACATGCTTAAAAAAATTTGTATATGTTTGTAATGATGTTTTTATTCAGAACTGGTTCTGTGAGGAAATGGTTCTATATATACTTTTCTCCAGATACAAAGACATTTGTAACCACCATAGCTGTGGTTTACAATTTAAAACTGCAATTACTCGGGTATTAAACTTTAAACATACACATGTTATACATTTTTGGAATCAGTATTAAGTTTACTTTTTTTTAAGATAAAAATCAAAAAATCGATTTTCAGAAGGAGAAAAACGTCTTGGGTTCCCTTAAAGTTTGTATTCAATTGTCTAGAAATTTATAACCTGTGTACAAAATACTTACTTCCACTTTAATGCATAGTATTTTTTGTTCATGTGAATTGGAATTGTGTTTGTTTGTCCATATACTTTTGAAAATATTTCTAAATTTGCATCTAGTGCATATTACGCTTCATTGCACTGTACGGTTTTTCAAAATACATTCAAGTATAATGCCTCCTCAAGTGTAATGCCTCCTATAAAGTTTCAAAATAGAATGTTGCTTGTGTATAATATTTTACTGTATTTTTTTCAGTGTATAGGCTTGTTATCTTTGACAAGTATCCAGTTATGATTATCCAGCCAAAAGTTCCAAATAAAATACAAATCAATAAATTCAATGCTTAGCATCATACTTTTTTATTTAGATTTGTTAATATTATCAGATTTTGGCATTATGGCAAAGTGTGTCTTTCTCGTTCATATGAGCTGAAAAAAGGGGCACATTTATTTTCTCTCAATATATTTTTTTTCAAAATAATTCTAAACTTGCCTCTGGCGCATATTACGCTTCTTTGTATTCATATGATATTTCAAAAATACAATCATGAACAATACCTCCAACCTCACTTTATTTTTTTCCTATTTTTATAGTATATGGGTTCATTATCTTACACCAAAAGTATCCAGATATGATCATCTAGGTGAACCATCCAAAGAGACTATAAATCAATGAACACTATGCGTAGTATCCTGCTTTTTTAAAACGAATTTGCGTAATTTTATTCGCTTGTATATTCCAGTTTATCTATTCAGAAACCAATATAAATATTTATATCTACGTAATGCACTCTGCAAAGGGAATATTTTTCAGTGAAACTGGGTGAGGTCAATATATTTCCATTTAATAAATTAGAAATATGAAAACAGTTAGATATAATCAGTTATTTCTGGAGCATCTGCTCTGTGCATTTTTATCTACATAAATAATTCATTTTTTTTTTTTATGTTTTAGCAAAATTATTTACAATTCTATTGCAAATAGGTTTCGTAACTGAACACGATTGAAATTCTTCCATTTTCGCAAGAAAGTGAATTTACTACATGGTTTACTCAAACAGAAAACAAACCAGTGTTCTAAAAATAGTTACATCATGTCTTACTTTCCATGTAACCTGCGAATGTGGGAACGAAATGGTCTAATCTAATCTAAAATCATAATCTACCTTTTTGAGTCGAGGGTTTTGAGTTTTAACGCCACTGTGAAGACACGGCTCGTAGATGGGCTGTTGAACGTTAAATTTATAAGGGCTCAAAGTCCTGTCGTTGGCGTGCTGTGGTTGATAGAAAAAAGGATATCACCTTAGGTATCATCATTATAAATTGATCATGGCTGAATATTAAATATTCAGTCATGTATCCTCTTTCCCTCGTAATCTTCGTGTTGTTTCATACTGTGCCGAAAAGTTAAATTAAATTTAACGCACAAGTGCACATTAACAAGATAATATTAACAAAAATAAAGAAATGAACTTCATAATCTTCATTTCATTCATGTTTCAAAAAAACATATAACGTTTTTATTCACACGAATTAGATTCAGTAAAAGGGAACTGTAAAAATGAATTTTTCTTTGTGGCTTTATAACATATATTGCCGAATTGTAAAATATGCACTGTAAACCTTTAGGTTCAACACACTATCTCTATTGCCTTTAATACACTTCAAGTGAATTATTTCGTTCGAGATGTAATTTGTTATATCTTTGAATTATCTGTCGTTACTGGTGTTTGGTAGATCAGAGAGTAATTTCAGGATTCCGTGGGAATAAAGTGGAAAATGTTGTTAAACGAGAATGGGGAAAATTCTCATTACGTAAATGTTTGTGGATGGTTTCTGAAACAACTAATAATTCAAAGTTTAATTCTCCATTCGAGGTACGTTGACTCTTCATTTCTCCCTTTTATTAAGACCTACTCATTCAAATAGGATGCAACTGGTACTGGGTGGTAAAATGTGATAAGAGTGGATATGTTAACGTTAAAGTGTATAATACAGTTATTTCGTAGAATAACTGATATTTCATGAAATAACTATCCAAATCAGTTAAAGTATATAATAAATGAGAAGTTTCTAGTTCATCTAGTTATATTATATGATATAACTAGTAATTTTATAAAATAACTAATGATATACCGTTAAAAAGAAAAAAATTCAAAGTTATTTTATAAATTAATCGATCATAATAACTAAAATCTCTGTAAAAATACATTTTATCCATATTGCAGATTATTAATTGATAAATAATAAGGAAAAGAAGATGTATAATTTATAATAGCATACTATTTAATACTAATAAATTATAATAATAATACTATTGCTCATATCGCTGTAAAACCGAAAGGGGGAGAAATAGAATATATTACAGAAATAGTTACATTTAAATATTACAAAGAAAATACAGTCTGTGAATAAAAACCCGTTGCTTCAAAAAAATATTGTGTAAATGTTTTCTAACAAAGTTGTAAGATGATATTAATTTAAAATGTATGAAATACCCTTTATTTTACTTTTCATTGTTTATTAGAAGAAGGATTGCTATAATGACACTTTGAATGGGGGTTCAAAATTGATTAAAAGAAACTAGAACCAGTTCACTATCCAGAACTATCGAGTGCCGTATTTCATACTTTAGCGATTAAGTAGTCTTTATTCTATAGAATACCTAGTTAAATAGTAGAATTCAATAATATTACATACTTTTAACTGATTGGTCTAGTTGTTTCACACATAAAATGCCTAGTTATTCTAGGAAATAACGGATTTCACACTTTAACGGTAACAGATATATGAAATAATATCATTTGTTCAAAACACTTATTTGGATTAAAACTGCTTTTACACACAGTTATATATATGTCGAGTTTCCGAGTAACATCAAGTCATTTGGTAAAAACGATTTTTATTCAACGAAAACATTTCGGCGTCTGCTTCTAAGAGAGAAAAGGACACGCGTATTGTATAAGAGTCATGAACATCTTATAGGCAAATTTTTCTCATTTCTTATTGAAGAGATATATTTGACAGTTAAGCATGACATACGAGGAAATAAAAATTAATGGTCGGGGGTAAAAGTTCTGCTTAGAGCCATATGTTTTTCAACAAGAAGTGGGTAATCAATTTAATACTTGAAGATGTAACGGAATATAAAAGTTAAAAGTGGTATAGGGATTTAATTTTAGATCTAATTTAATTTTCCTTACATATATATATAACATTTATTTATCACGCTAAATTAATACTTACATTATGGGTATAGAAAGTCGGATAAATGTTTAGGCATTTACAAAATGTAATTTAAAAATAATTTATGAATATTTTTTAAAACAAAAATAAAGCTAACGCTCTCCAGCTTTCTCTCTTTTTAAAAGCATTTACATTTTTTTCTACGTAACATTACTCAAATAAATGAAAAGGAAGAATGTTTTAATTAAAAGAAATACTATTGTCACTATGTGATGAAAGATCCTTCACACATTCCTATAAAGCTTTTAGTGTTTTTTAAAGTTTCATGAAATATTAAGGGGAAATTATCACTCTAAGTGCTCCCACGAGAGGTGGATAGCTTTTCTACCGAAAAAAAATTGTTAGAGATTCAAGACAGTGGGTTGTTTGTTTTATTGTGTAAACATCAAACAAGTTTCAACATTTCTTTGGTACTTTAACCACCATTTTCTTGAATTTTGAGATTAGATCAAGTGTTTTCAAAGTCTCATGAATAAAGTTTCACAACTTTATATTTTCATGTTTCTTGTTTCTTTTCTACTCCTCATTTGAATTGCGTTTATACTATTGAAAAAGGTTCAATTTTGCTTCAGAAACCTAAGGATATTCAAAGCTTTTACAGCAAAAATGGAAAACCATGATTTGTAAATAAAGGTTTGAGCGTAAATTATATGAAAAATGAGAGTTTAATGGTTCTGTTAAATAATATACGTTTAAAAAAATGTAAAAAAAAGTACTTAATGACATATTTTCACTTTGTTATTTATATTTTATAATTTTTTAGCTGCACATTAAAAGCAAAACAAAACAAATCACATTATAAAAAATTTATTAAAAAAATAATTTTTCAAATACTTCACTGTTATTTTTTTTCATACTGTTGCTAAAACTCATCGATTTTTTAATTTTTTTTCTCCAAAAATTTCATTTTAGTTCAAGGTATAAGTTCAAAATTTATTGACACATTTCTAAATTGATTTTTTCCAATGAAGGGACAGTTATATATACACTGCTGGCGACACAAAAGGACATCAACACCAAGATGGAATAGAGATATAACAGCAAAATTTATTTGGCAAATAACATGTTATACAAAGATCAAACAATTAAAATTACAACCTTTTTTGACGTGTAAGTCATGACAAAATCAGGAGTTAGTGTAGCCGCCATTGTTGGCTATAATCGCTGCCACACGCCTCGGCATAGAATCAAAGAGGCTTTGGATGTATTCTTGGGGTACAGTAGTCTATACAGCTTCCATATACGGCCAAAGTGGATCTGTTGTAGTATCATGAGTCAGTTTTTGTGCAAGCATGTACCACACGTTTTCGATTCTTGATTAATCGGGAGAACAAGCAGGCCAAGCAAGCAATTCAATCTGATGGGAAAAGAAAAATTCTTGAATGTTGCTTGCCCCGTGTGCTTGTGGCCGCAGTAGCCTAGTGGCCAAGGTAACGGACTTGTAACCAGCGTGTCGTGAGTTCTAGCCAAGAATCGCTGAAGACCCACCGTGTAGGAGATCGATGCACGTTAAATCTGTAGAGAGCTCAAACGTCCTCCCTTTGGTGTGGTGTGGTAGTTAGGAGAGGAGGTGCCAGCTCAGGTGTCATCCTCGTCACTTGACAATAGTTCAAATTACGAGGTCAATCGCCAAAAGCCCTCAAGTAGCTGAATAGTTCGACGTTAATATTTACTCAATCACTCACACGCCACGTGTGCTCGTGTATTATCCTGTTGGAATATGAGTGATGTCAAACGCTGAATGTATGGGAGGACCATGGGCTCCAACACCTCAGAGGTGTAATGCTGGCTATTCAGGGTACCGGCAATACGTACTAGAGGAGTGCGACAGTGAAATCCAGTACCACCCAAAACATGACACCGGGTGCATGTAAAGTGTGGCGATGCTTAACGCAACAGTTCTGCGGACTCTCACCACTATGCATCTAAACTCGAATCCAACCGTCGTAATGTTGCCGTCAGAAGCGGGATTCATTAGCAAATAGAATGGCATTCCTTTCCGTTGACCCTGTCTTTCATTCATTGCACCATCGATGGAGCAAACACCTGTGGTTTCCAATCAAGGGTACACGTAACAATAGGTGTCTTGTGGACATTCCACTCTACTGCAAACGGCGTCGAATGTTACGAGCGGATCGATGATGTGTAACAGACGGAATATGTTGTGTTACGGTTCGTGATAAGGCTACGCGACTCATCAATGCCATGCGCATAATCCACCTCTCATAACGGGCAGTGGTGCAATGAGAAGGGAACGATTGGTCCCATCAGTTCGTTGCTTCCTTCTGCATGCAGGGTTGACAGATCCACATCACAATTGCTTGGTTTCGTCCAACACGTTGACCGATTTCTCTGAAAGATAATACGCAATCCCTATATTCTTCCTCGGTCGAATTCAGAAACTTGGCCAAAATACACACGATGTCTTCCACAAGGCATAGGTAAACAGCTTTTGCAAAGAAAAAAAACACGAAAAATTAATTGCTGTACTTCTAATCGCCAATCTGTTCTACTCTTATATAGTGCTTTCGGGTGGCGCTACGGTCACCGGTAATGTGTCTGCGCTATAGTGCTAATGATTAGCATTTTTCATCGCCGCCAATGTATAATGTAAATTCCCCATGGTTTGCATGCTTCCTTCAAGGTGTTGCATTTTGTGAGGCCAGCAGTGTATGTACACTGATGAAAAAAAAATTTCCTAACACGAAGAAGGAGATTTGTTAGACAATCGAAATTTGGTAAGTGTATTTAAACATTTGAAACATAACTCTGATTAAAATTTTAGAGTTAGATACATAAGTGCCGCGCTAGTAGAGGCAATTTGAGCAGTGTTCGTAGTGTTTGTAAATGTTGTTTAATCATTGAGATTTTGATGTAGTGAGTTGAAATTAGTCATCAACCTGATGAATACTTTTACATCTCATTCTTACACATCCGAATTGTATATAGTTTGATTTTTTTCTTGAAAATCGATGGAAAAGAAAAAAAATAATAACAGCAAACATTTTTGGCTTTCATTTTTTCCAAAGTCATCACAAGATTCTCTTACAAGGTAAAATAATATCATCTCCAAAAAAAAATCCTGTCCTAGAAAAAGAAATTTATCATTACTTTCCTTTGATCAAAAATATTATTTGAAGTCAACATGTTTTTCAGTGTCAGTGGAAGAAATATTATATTTGGAAAATGGAGAGCCCTTACAACTTGATATTTCATAGAATAAGCACATTAAGATTTCGTAGAATAATTTAGCCATCGAAAAATTTAAAAACATGTGGTCGAACCTTGAATTAAAAAATATTTTTTATTAATTATTTTATTTTTAGTAATTTATTTTTAAATAATTAATATATAACTCGGTTTTTTGCGACACCACTTTTATATTTAATACAACCAAATAAAAATTTACTTCCTCTAAGTATGTATCCAAAGCTCATGGTTTCATTTCAAATAAACCAAATAGAAATGAAATTTTAAAAAAAAAACCGCTGCAAATATATTTTTATCCTTTTGATAATTTTTAACAATTAATGAAGATAGTGGTAAAAGCAATTGTATGCATAAGTGTGTAAATATTGAAACTAATTTTATCTTGAGGAATTTTAATCCCTAGTCTTGAGCCCTCAAATTTTTGCATCATTATTTACAATATTCGGGATTTGTAATACCAGTTGGTCCATGCCAAATACCAGATGCGTGAAACCACCTTACAATAGCTTTTGAGTCGATAATTTCCCAGGTATTTTTTAGCGATTTCCGTTGCAAACATTATTGCTACTTTATGTAAACCATATGGTCAGAATAAATCTTGGTCTAGCTTAAGTAAGTATGCATAAATGCATTTAAAAGTTTAATAAAAATTAATTTTATTACAATAAAATTAAATGATTTTCAATAAAATATTTAAAATAACTTTTATTCAAAAGCTTATTCCTGTAATCAAATAGGATTTCTTTTAAAAAACAAGAACAGATAACTAAATTTTTAAAAAAGTTGACATTAAATAAATTTTAAAATGGAAGAATTTTAAATGTGTAAAAATTTTTTAAAAATTTTGTCGGTTGCCTATGTGTTGGCGGGTCGCGTGTTTGACATACCCACTTATAACAAGTTACGTAAATATCCAACGAACATTTTTATGGCAGAGTCAGTTTATATACGAGGTACATTACAAAATAAAAAGCACAGTATAATACCTTTAAGCATCCTCCACTTCCCTACATAATAATTTCTCACTTTAAAGCATTTTTCATTCGTGAGTTTAGAATTCTCATGTCACGTAAATTCTTCCATAGACTTCTTCTACATTATAGAAGATCTAAGATAGGGATGTGGAACTCGCGGCCCGCTGTTCTCATACGGCCCACAACGAACATTTTTGCGTCCCGACCAGTACATAGGCACGCAATAATATGTAATAAAATATACAAATTTATGCCCTGAATATGAAAGATAGTGGCACACTGGTAGTAGTGTGTAAGGAATTATTATTCCTACTTCCCTCTAACTCGGCTAGATGTGTAGGAGCAACTAAATGATCCTCCTACACATTTAGCCAACGACATGACAAGCTTTAATTAATTATTTATCTCTATATTAACACGGACACAAATCACACTCTTATTAAGATAAATTTGATCAACTAGAGTACGGAGGTGAGACAAGATAGAATGAGGAAATATATACGATCATGAAAATCAATCCTTATGCTAACTTATACAAAGCTTGATTTAAGAAGAACGTTAATAATATAACTCAATGATTCTCAAAGTTAAAATATTTGCAACCCAATATTTAATCATCTTTTTCATCCCCCCTTCCCCCATACAATAACAAGGTATTGAATTCAATAATACTATACATTGACGCTAAAGCTACAATACAACTTTAACCTCTTAAATGCCACCGACAGTATAAATGTCTCTCTCAGCCAGTGTCAATTGCTACGGACGTGTATGTACGTCTTTTTAAAGTACGATCTTTTCTGTGCACTGCTACCATGAAATTATTCTGAAGGTTTTGGAATGCAATAAAAGGACCTTCACAATGCTTCAAGTATTTACTTATTTCATGGGGCGTTGGAGAGCGAATTACGCAGCTTTTAATCGGCAGTCAAGGGATAAATTCTAAACCGTACTAATTATCAAGTTAAGTGTTAATTTTTGCATATAACTTCATGTATAACAATTCCATGGGATCACTGGTAATTATTAAACTTGTTTTTAACTTAGTATTGTTATATTAAGTATAAAAAACATCGTGTGGAACTGATACATTTATAAGTGTATCATATCATTGTAAATGTGTATTTTATTTTCTATTAAGTCGGAATGCATTTTTTTTTGTTCACTTTCAGTAAATTAATAATTTTTTAAATCATCTTTTTTTTCGGCTTTTCAATATGCTCGCACCCCCTTAAGTGGACGCGCCCCACAGTTTGAGAAACGCTGATTTAACTAACTTTTATTTGAACTAAGTACAGTAATATGTATAACCTGAATAACAAAAGTACCTGAATTCATGCAATCCTTTAAACTATTCGACGTGGATTTGAACACAAATAGTTAACTTAAGCACTTCTTCGAGATTCCAACTTCAAGCGTCGTACACTGTTTACTTATACGTATTACTGTCGATTTGCTTGCTTCTCATCAATTCGCTTCACATTCGAGCTATTCTCACTTCACTAACTCCTCAAAACTCGCGAATACAGAATATATATATTAAACTTATAGTTTGCATTATCTCGTTTTCTTGTCCTCGGTGAAAGTTGGTTGAAAGAATGCTTGCCCTAAAGAAATCCCTATGGAGTTAGTGAAAGGACGCGTATAGATCCGTCACAGGTGTCAGGACGTAAACCTTAAATTTACTTGTTGTGTTATATATGTTTATTATGATGCATTATTCAAAATAAACCTACGTTTGTATGAATATTGATTTTTTCTTTTCTGCCCACCTAAAGTTCGTTTGAGCCAAGTTAACCTACGAGTTTGATAACCCTGATTTAGTAGTTCATTGAGTTTTCCAAATTGCCATCACTCTCTTCCTAAGCGTTTTCCACTCAGAAGCTCTTACGATATTTTTCTTCAACTTCGAGAAACGATGGAAGTTGTTAAGACTAAGGTACAGTCTATCGGTCGTTTGTTTGAAAGGTGTGAACACAAGGCTTAATGAACTAGAGGTAGATGATTATAAATGGTAAATCTAAAGCTCATAAGCAAATGCGACAAATGCTTAAAATGTAGGAAAGGAAGGAAATTTTAAGGCTGCAACAAATTTTCTGCCTTCAGTTCATTGAACTTTTCGTGTGTGTTCGCTGTGTCAGATTTGGGCAGCATATTTCTTCATTTCTAAGCAGATTTCTAATTATATTCATATGGTTATTTCAAATTCATGGCTCTATATTTTAGCGACATTGTAAAACATATTCTCATATGTAGTAAGTAATTTATTAATTCTTATTGTCATTAGTTCTTAAGTATATTTTCTCAAAGTAATTGAGTCTTCAATAAACAAAACAAGATAAGTTTTTGAAAATAAGATTTCATGCTGTTTCAGATCTTAAATCAGTTTACATTAGCTGTACACCACCATGTTGCTGTAGGCTCTAAGTCTGGTGAAAATAAAGAAAAGATCAATACATCATTCCTGGATGGTGACAATATAAATATTTATACATAAAGCTTTCCTCAACTTAATTTCATTTATAATGAACTGATACTTGGAAGTTATTATGTATTTTTCCTTATCGTGACTATGAACCTTCAAATTATACATTGTCTCATAGTGGAGACCTCAAAAATAATTTTAAATGGGGAAAGATAAATTTAATCCTCTCTAGATTCCTGGAGGCCAAGGGATTAATTTCCCTGGCCGGTACCATCTCAAATCAGAGGTGTGTTTAAAAATGCACATGTTTAATTTCTGTTGTAATTACATCGAATTTTTTTGCATTATTTTAAGTATTTTTTTCTTTAACCACAACATATTTTAATAATTAATTATCCGATAACAATTCAGCACCTCATTTCATTCTTGCTCTGTAGGTTATTTTTCTACACAGATGAGTAGAAAATATATCCATTATGTATGATAATCTAGTGGGCGATGAATGTATTGAGGATACAAGCTTCCCTATGAAAACGCATTGAGGTTTCAATTGATATTCCTTGCTCAAATGTGAATCAAGTTTTCAATCGATTTTCATTCTATTCTCTAGATATTTGGTAAATTCTCTCTTTTCTTAGTTTAAGAAATCAGATTTATACATTACTCTACAACTAAAACCACTTTGGCCATCATAAATTATAATTTTTATAAGTATATTAATCATTTATAATTCCCAATTAATTTTACAAAATTCAAAAGGTAGTTAAGGTTTTAGAATAATTTAATTTTCATTTAAACATTCTCGAAAATATAACAGCAACATTACAAGACGAATCACAGGCTTCTACAAATCCCGTTGCAATATTAACACCTATTATGTTTGGTATTTTGAAAATCAGATGTTGCCTCAAAATATCAAATATTGTTGTATCACGAACATTTTGGCAATAGTATAAAAGTAAGTGGTTAGCTAAAGTAAAAGTTCCGTAAAAATGCCAACAGTTGCACTTTTCAGCATTTTAGCTGAAACTCAATAATTACGCTGGCGTTTTCATTCAATATATTCTAAAAACAGATGACCTGAGGGAATATTTTGTCAGAAAGTGCTGATGCAATATCACAAAATCAACAAAATATAGTTATTGGAAAACAACTTGGTGGTAATTTTTGTTGATTTTGAAGCTCTGTTTGAGCAGAAATGTGGAACAACAAAATGGCGATGAGCAAAACCTGCCACTCTACTACGTGTACAGAAGATCTGGAGAAATTTCTTAATATAAAGAAAGTTAAGTTCTTAGAAACATGACTTTTAGTGTTATTTGATAAAATATAGGAACGTTAATTACTTACAGTGACGAATCTTTAGTTAGTGCCAATAGCCTTCCAGAATTTATTCGTTCTTCAGTTCTAAGGCCTTCAGTCTGGCTCATTTAGATTCGTTCCTTGGCATGACGAATCCCTCTGATGCGCTTAATGATAGTTTCATGAATGATTTATTTCCAGTAAATATTTATCTTGAGATTCTCTTAAATTCATAAATAAAATTCTATTTGATGTATTAATATTTGAAGAATTTTATGTGATAGAAACTCATTTGGTTCATTTGAAATGACGACTTATTACAATTATCAATTATTCACTTCTTTATTTTACAGATCTTATCACGATAAACCATCCCATCAAAATTATTCCCATTCTTGTTTATGCATTTAAAAATTATTTTTTGAAATTATAGATGTAAATTATTGTGTTATATTCCATATATTTAAAGATTGATTAGCACTTATTTTCCTTTTTAAAGAAGTATAGCCATCTTTGACTTCTGTGACTTTTGGAGAAATTATTGACGAGTTAATAATTAAATAAATGATTTTCATACACTGCTAAATTTCAGTAACTCTTTCTGATGGTTACAGATTATTCAGAACGATTGACAATTCATTCTACAAAGTATGTCATTTGCTAAGAAGAGGATGCAAAGCGAAACCGTTCTTTCCCAGTGTTTCAAGCAGTTATCTTCCCACTTTTTGGGAGGGTGAGTCTTACAATTCAAATTATACTCATTGGCTCACAAAGTGTTTTCTCGGCCATTGGTTGTCTGTGCGATATCAGATGAAAGGATCTGAATATTTTTAAGGGTACATAATATTCCATAACACTATATAGAAGTCGATTTTAGCTGGGAGAAGCTAAATTTTCAGCAATTCATTAATTCAACATCTAGTTATCAATAATTACTTATCATTAGCAATACAATTAGGTTATGAATAACAATAAAATTATCCCACATTGTTCAACATGAATCACTAGCAGGCAGGTCGCCTCTCCAGATAAAGGTAGAATCTCTTTCGGAAATTCCTGTCGCCCGTCAAATAAATATAACATTTGCTCTAAACTTTAGGCTCTATTTCCTAAGATTAGATAAAAGGAGGTCATTTAGTCTATTTATTTCGTAATTAAAATGGAAGATAGAACACAGGTGTCTGATAAAATAAGGAGAAATTTTAAATATTAGTTACTTTGAATTATTCATAATTTATCAACAAATAAAAGCCAAAACTTAAATTTTGCATCAGAGACTTTAGAAATTAAATAAATTTAAAATTCAATTACTTGCAACATCTTACATGGATTATGGTTTTAAACTATACCTGCAGCGTAGAATATTGTGAATACCACTATTTATAGCCAATGTCTTTTAAGACTGTATAATAAATTGCATGCTTCTTAAACGTATTCTGGTGTTCTGTTTAATCCAATAAATTATTTATTAGCAATTCGTTTCAAAGACATGTTTATAGCCCAACAAATGTAAATTGTATTTCTGATTATATTCAGCTAATTCAAAGCGCTAATATATCAACCATGACAAATCATAGTCTTTTATTTCTAGCATAGTAGGGCTCACATGGGTTGGTAGTTACCATTGTAGACCTAATTGCCATTCTACAGGAGTGTGGAATATACTACACTCGTGGATACAAAAATTAGCATAAGAAGGAGTCGTAAAGAAAACTGAGATTTACAAACATATTGGCTACTTTGATAAAGTAAATATGATTAAGAAAATCAAAGAAAAGGATCAAACTTTATTTTCAGAAAAGGCAAAAGAATGGAAAATTTAATACCCAGACCATCTCTATTTTAAGCGATGCGACACGATCAGGCATTGAGGCATGGAACTGTATGATCTCTTGAAACATTATATTGCATAATTTGCTGTAACATCCTCTAGTTCGTTAAACTCATGGGCTGCTTAGCTCCTATACAAATGATATCAAATATGTTCGATTGGGGCAAATCTGAGGATCAGGCAGAGACAGGAAGGTGGTAGCAGCACGAGAATAGACTTATGTAGTACCTTGAAGTGTGAAGCCAGAGTATGTGGTGAAAAATGGCTCTGGGAGCCGTTGCATGGTATGGCAACACATGTGGTTGCAAGGATCATGGACATACCACTGGGCTGTCATGGTGCCACAAAGTTAAATACTAAGAGGTGACAACATTGTTAAGCACCCCATATCAGCCACCAACTGTGGGATCGATTGTATCGCTGCAAAGCAAGAAGGCAGGAATAGGACTCCCAGGATCTCACACGAACGCCACGGTCATCTGCTGGATTAGTCTGGTTCGTCCCTAAGGCAGAACTGGTTCACAGTCCAGTTTCCTCGTGCGTGGCACCACTCAAACAGGAAGCTTCCAGTGGGTGGGTGCCAAAGAAGAAGGGCAGCTGCCTCATTAGGCGCCACAGTCCCAAATGTCCTTGTAGGCGCCTTCGTGAGTTCGAAGACAAAGGACCTAGTGGAAGGTGCTGCCTGTGCCTGGATGGTGTGATGAAGCCCAGTTCACTGTGATGCATTTCTTGCAGTGTGGCGTTATTCTCGACGACTGGTCTGTTGGGGCATCCATGTGGTCTGATAGCCTGATATGAAATGACATCCCTCGGATCCACTGGGTCCCAACACCTCCTCCAACACAATCAGGCAGCCCCAACAGAAGCTACTGCCAGCTTCCAACCCGACCAGACTCCTTTCCTCCAAACTGCGACACCTGCTCATGGTCATGTAAATGGCGTAATGGCATGTGTATACCTCCAGAAGTCCTTTCTAGGCGATTCAGCACCTCAGTAAGCCTGTTTTATACTCACAGGAGAACAGTGGCCTCCCTCTACCGGATATACACGCTTAATGTGCAGTCACGCTGCGTTTCTAATCATTTGCATATTACATATACCTGCTGCATTTCGTTGCAATCTTAAATTATATCCCAGGGCGTAAATTTTGTCATGAGTGTGTGGATACCAGATCATCTGTCACTTTGATGCTCAGTTTCTCCTCAAGGGAGGCAGCTGATGTGGCAGAAATACAATTGTAGTAGAATATAATTTTCATGAGAGCATCATAATAAAGTATAATCTAAATTAAGTTTATTCTGTTCTGGCTCTTGCTGAGCTTGATGGAACCAAAGTCATGGCCTAGCACTTTGTCATTCTTCCAGACTCTTCTGGACGCTTACCTTTACCGTTAATTCAAATAAACGGTGAATATTTTGTATAAATAAAGTCCATAGCACATAATATAGATCGTGTGTCCCAGAAGTGCGTTGGATTAAGCGGCAGAAAGAACAAGTAGGAAATATCACAGATCATGCTTGCTGAAAAATAGTTCAACTCATGTTAACCTCGTATCTATGAATGTACATTTTAAACAATTTACAATATAAAACACCATAGCAACATAAATAACAAATACAAACAAAATCGAGTAACAAAATTTTACAAAATGAATATTAACCTTCTTGATGACTTTCATGAAAATCTTAATTAAAACTTCAATTTGAATGTCTTCAATTTTATTTAAAATATCTTTAATTAAATATTTCTACAAAATGAAAGGCATGTCATATGTACATACAGTTTATTTTGAAGATGATTTTATAATCCACTGAATTGCTGCTTGACTATCAATTGCAGAACACATCATTATTTATATAGTGTTTGTTTGATTCAGTTAGCAAATTTGATTAAAATTTTATCACACAATTTCAAATAAAATAACTCTAGCTACATGTTGATGAATTCTTACTTTTCCTTTGTGCATTTCCATAAAATTAATGAATTACCAAGTAAGACACCTGAAAGTAAGTTTTCCATTTTAAACACTAACTTGTCTGATTCTTTAAATGGAAATTCTTTTCATGACAATTTTTATCTTTTACCTTAAATATCTGGTCTACTCTTGGCCAAGTGCTGCAAATATACTCTGGTTTATGATTAAGTTATGTGATAAATGAACGTTACCAAATGATATCAGGGCAGGTTCTATTATTTCATTAAAAGTTCATAATTATTTGATACAAGTAGTAATCAATGAATTCGTTTGTAGAAGAAAACTTATCTTTGCTACGTTGAGGTCTTAACACTTTTACAATTTTCTAGATTATATTTAACAATAATTCAATTAATATATTCACACTGAATAAATAGATACCATTTTCTTCAATTTCATGCCTAAAACATCAGTTTTGTTTTTATTAACAAATCCCATTTTAATCTTATTAACAATATCTTCCTGAGCATTTTATCATTGTTACAAAAATAACAATCATCTACTTATAATATAGAATTACTTTGTGTGGATTATAAATCTTAATAAATACAATTATCAAAGCCCATTGTTTTAAACCAAATTATAATTCACCACTTTTAATTTCTCAACCAACCTGCCAGTTCCACCTGGCTGTAATAGATATAAATATATTTTTCAATTACAGGCATAAATCTCCAATTAATTTCTGTATGGTGGAGTAACTTTACAGATCTCTTCCAAATCACTATAGTAAGCAGTTTTTACATCAAAGAAATTAACATTTTAAGTTAATTTAGATTTGCAGTGTAATCAAAGATTCAATATTTGAACAGAACCATTCAGGTGTCTATTTTAATTTGAGTGCAAACCAGCTACCCTGAGCACTTTTCCATATTTAATTTTCCAGCAACATCTTGTTTTAAACTATACCCACTTAGTTTTTATCAATTTTGTTTGGAGTTTTGTACTACTTACATACTTTATGTTTATCTAGCAGATCTAATTATTTCTCCATTGTTAATTTTCAATTTTCCCAATTAACATATTTTTGCCTCAAAAGTTTCATTATCCGTTAAATGAACTGTGTATTTTGTGATTTGATCTTTCGATCTTCATAGAGTTGGATTTGTACAGGGCATTTCGAAAGTAAAGATACAGCGCTGCATAGAGAAAGAAAGTTGTGGCGGTGGTTACCTTGCAGTGTATTAACTTTCAGACATTGGCTTTCTCACTCGTGGGTCATTCAGCATTTCAACGTTGATTCTGGTTAGGAGTAATGTTAAAATATTTATGGAGATTCAGAATCCCGCCAAATGCAAAAGTGCATCAATCATACGTTTTCTTCAGCAAAGGGTCAACAGACAATGAGACCTTCACAAAGTGTTTCTGTTTATGAACATTCGAATCGGCAAAATGTAACAGGCGTTATATTTTCTGTGAAGAGTAGGATGATGTTCTGATGAATGAAACAGATCAGCCATCTGATCTGATGCCTGAAGAGCAATTCAGATATGAATAGACGTCACCAAATTAAATAGTTGCATCAGATCTTGGAAATTGTCCAGTAATAGCTCTTGCAAGTTGTAACTTCTTCAGGTTAAGATTGGAAATTATGTGAGCTCTGGGTTCAGGCAACAGCTTCTATGACTGGGATACAAAAACATTTTCAAACAAACAAATGTTTTGGATGTCAGGTGATGATGTCGAAAGTAATCTGACAATCCAGTTAATAAGATGTAACTGGGCGTTTTTAATAATGTTGTTTTTCAGGAATGCAATTGTTATCACTAAAGAGCCTGCCACGTACATCGATCAGTTAAGTACCGGGTTCAGTTCACCAATCTGGTGAACAGTCTGGAGGGTGGTCATTCTGAGATTTAACTCTGGGCTCATTATTGTTTAAAGATAGACAATCACTCCTTTCTGAGATTTTGGAATAAGGCGCTAACAAACTGGGAGGTTTCAAAGAAACAGATCAGCCTCCATATTTTCATTCCTCAAACCAACCTACACTAAAATTCATTAATTGTGGTCTATCGTGCTGATTTTAATATCTAAAATTCGGATCCACTCTCTAACATATCTGCACAAACTATCTTGCACCACCGACAATTTATTTCTCATGCTGGACAGAAAACTCTGACACAAACAAATTTTGGTCAATTTAATTTCGGTTTATTCACATATCCCAAATTTCAATGGAATTTTCTCCCAACACTCATTAGTGTTACATTCAGATGCAAGGTGCTACAATTAAACTATTTAATTTAAAGGAGCTTACTCAATATAATAAAGAAGAACACGTTGGCTTTTGTACCATTGCTGCCATTATGAGATGGTTTTGTAATCCTTCCTAGATAATGAGGAAAGCATCAGTTACTCCTGATTCTAACCCATCAGTTCTCATCTTTTGTCCTTTTGTCAGTTCATTTTCATATTTGGCTTCAAATTGAAGTATAATCAAACAAAAGCTAATTTTATTTTAAGGAAGTAAATAAAGTACAGCCAGAAAAATCATCTACAATTACCATAAAATGTTTACCAAAGATTTGAGTAATTGGTTCCACACGGTCGGCATGAATGGCATCCAGATTGTGAACAGTTTATTTCAATACTACGAGGGTTTTCTGGTTATATCTAAGTTTCACATTTGAAATTATTACATTTATCATTAAACAATCTCCATTTTTAAGCATATATTTATAATTCGTATTTGCCAATATTGTGATTCATAATTATTAAACAAGTTAGTCAAAAATATCAAGTTATACGGTTCATTTAGTTTCAATCTGCAGTATTTTAATCTTTTGTTAATAACTTATTTTATCATATATCAATACACAGGTATTATCTGGTTAATCTTACAGCCTTTATCCATTCGTATATTGTGACGAATGATAATTACACTGTGAATTGGGAACATAACTGACATTAGTAATTATTCAGTCGTTAGGTTATTCTTTGTGTACTCTGATTTTAGCCTCTGACACCAGTTATGACATGTAATTTTGGAATCTTTATCTGCTGATAAATGTCCAGGACATTTATGAAACCATACAAGATACATGGCATCTCTGATCTTCTCTATCAGGTTTAATTGATGGATAATTTGGATCTATCCCATTTATTAATCTAAGGATAGATTCCCCTCAGTTGGTTAGATTTCTCAGGGATTTGGGTTCCCTTCCAGGAGAATTTAAAATGAAAATTATGATTTATTTAAATTGAATCAAATAAATCG